>BRZM01000015.1:2656092-2871225 GCA_033238685.1 Lates japonicus | reverse complement strand
ATCTTGTCCAAACAGGGGCACAAACACTCAGAGCAGAGTGAGGGAGATGTCAGTCAATTACAGTCTGCTCATTCTCGCAACAGTCCTGAAAAATGGTCTAATCAAGCAAAGTGAGAACACCTGTGGCTGTGTAGGAGCTTCATTTTATGAAGACGACCTCCTCAGCCAAACACTACTGTTGTCTAACAGAGTATTTTACACTGTCTAATACTTTTGTATAATTTCTGAATTCTGGACGAGAGCTAGTCTATGGAGGGTAATTTAATGCTAAATTAAAGCTTCAATATGCAAGCTCTGGGAATCAAGCTAGCGCTATGAGACTCTGAAGCAAACCAGTCCAGTCCTTCCACCCCCCCCACCCCCCCACTCTGTTACCCTCCACCCAGCCGGTCATTTACATTCTCGTTGTCTATGCCATCTCAGCTAATACAGGAATCAGGGGCTTGCTAGCCTGTAAGTCAGCCATAGCGACGTCTTCCAGCAGCTAGTAGTAGCTTGAAGTCTTGGTGCGAGTGGAGTAGTATGTGTTGATATATTGATAGACAGCTGTTAGCCTCCACCCCTGCTCCCAGGCTGTTCAATGAGTCAGACTCACAAAAGCCTTTGACAGCACCTCTCCACATTCAGATAAAAGGTTCCTATACTGATATTTCTCATATTTCTGATGACTATGAATGCATGGTATTCATTTAGCTAGCTTGCTTTCTCTCACCCCTGACTCTGTTAACAGTTGTATAACACAACACAATTGTTGTCACTAATGTATCTGTATCTAATGTTAGTGACTGTAACAGTAGTAATTGAGGATCACAAATGCCCACAACTCTGGTATTACTTTTTGTTTAGTATTTGCTATTTTTTATCCTCAAATCATACAGCTACACAGTTGCAACAGAAATATTAATACACTCTACATGGCAGTACATAAATACAAATATGATTTTTGAATGCCTGACTCTAAAGCTGTGGCAATTAATCTGCTGTTTTAACAGACTGCCTGCACTCCTCTGAGAAAGCTTCCCACAGGATTTTACAATTTGGCTGAAGGGATTTGCTCCTATTCAACCACAAGAGCATTAGTGAGGTCCAACACTGATGCTGGCTGATAAGACCTGGCTCACACACAAGGTGCTGGATGGGGCTGAGGTCAGGGCTCTGTGCAGGCCAGCCAAGTTCTACAGCAATCTCAGAAATGAATTTCTTTAAGAACATAGCTTTGTGTACAGAGGTACTGCCATGTTGAAACAGGAGAGGGTTTTCCCCAGACTGTTACCAAAGGGCTAGAAAGCACCTTAATGTCAAAATATCATTTATGTATGCTGCTAGCAATAAGAATTCCCTTCACTGGAGTTAAGGGGCCTAGCCCAAAACATGAAATACCAAATCATAATGTCATACATTTGGCCATGTAGTGACTGTCTGTGACAACACCTGTGCTGCATCACACACTACAATGAGAACACACACAGAGTCACTGAAAACAGGAGACTGGATTCTTAATCTAGTAGATTCTATGGATTTTATGCCAGCTGTGAAAAGACACTTTAAAAGGAAAGGCGCTGACAACAGTGATTAGTTTTTATCAGTTTTATCAGTTTTTGTGGTTGTGGTTTTTACCACACCTATATACATGTGGATATATGTGTGTGCATATATACATACATAATAAACATAATATATGTATACACATGTCAAACACTTTGAACTACAGTGACTCTTGTGTTACACTGTACAGTCTTCACTCTGCACATCCACATCACTGCTCTTTACTAATCAGACTCCCCCTGGTGTCCATAAGATGCCTCTGCTTCGAAACCGCCTCAACGTCCACCCTGCCAGTTTTGAATGACAAAATGAGAGAGGCAGGCTTTGTAATGAACAAAAACAGTTAAATCAAGACAGCAGGTAGAAAAGAACAAATAGAAAAGGTGTCTGTTTATAATTGTGTATAACTTTTTTCTCTTTTTTTCATAATTATATAATAACTTTCATTATCATCACCCTTATAATATTCAGTTAGGGCCTGGTCATCCATAGTATTCGGACAAAAAATGTTGTTTCTAATATTTTCTTATGGTTCAAATTAGCTTCCATACCACTGAGCAAGGAAGTGCAACCTATCTTTAGTTTAACACATGGTCTGTTGTTCTGTCTTCTTCTGTCAGGTGTGTGAGTTGGACATCATTTTCAACTTCGAGAAGGCTTACTTCATCCTAGATGAATTTCTGATGGGAGGAGAAATCTTAGAAACCTCCAAAGTGGCTGTGGGTGTAGTTATGGAGGAGGCTGACACACTCCAAGAGGTACAGTCATAGACCCCTCGGTTTTGTTATTACTCATATGAAACGTCTTCACACACGTACCTCTTCTCCACACAGACGATGGAGGAATACATGAGCAAACCTGCCTACTGAGCTGAGAGAAGATGAGGAGTTCAAGACTTGAACCAAAAGGTTTATTATTAGTGACTAATGCTGTGGACATACAATAACCACATTCCTGCTGATCTTTTATGTTATACTTCAGTTTTAAGATTTGTAATTATGTTTGCATTTGTAAGTGCCTTTTAAGTCTTATATTCATTAATCTCAGGGTATATGACAGGAGATGTGACTGAAAACAGTTTTGTTTCCACTTTATCCAAGTATATTTTTGAAATATTTACATATGTTTTTAACTCCAGTAAGACATGGGAGGAAAAATGGCACATTTCTGTTTAAAGTAATGCATTGTATGATGGTGAGTAAATGAAGAAACACTACACAGTAAGGAAAAAATAAAGTCAATGCTTTATTAACCTCAGGTATGTCACATATGAGCACATTTAAGAAAGAATTACCAAAAAACACAAGTGAATCTAAGGGATCCAACACTGATTTTGGTTGTGTGTGTGTGTGTGCACGTTGAAATGTAAGGCTGGTGAGTCACATGTACTGGTTGTTAAGTGCTGTAGAGCAACACATTAAAAAAAAAAAGCATCAAATGAATGTCTGAGCATTCATATTTCTGCTAATAAATAACAACTTTTGTAAATCTACAGAATAACTAAAGTTGACAGCATGTTTTATTCTTTAAAATACTTTATTTTAACCCTCTCCCTCCACCAAACATACACACACACACATATATATATATATATATATATATATATTTGCAACCTTATTTATATTCCTTGGGCAGTTTTGCTATCAGTATCACTTTCTTCAGTTTCTGGGTTCAGGTAACTCAGCAGTTTCATCACTGCCTCATTTTCAAAGCCTTGCATTTGTGTGCCGCCGCCCCTCTCACCGTCCTCAGACTGTCTCTTTTCATTTGGGCTTTTATCTGAGTCCAGCTGATCAAAATAGTCCTGTATGGCCTGTTCAAAAGAGCTCGTCATGCTCTGCCCAGCTTCGTCTCGCTTTTGGCTTGCCTTGTTGTTGCTGCTGCTGTACACGGGGTTCAGATACTGTGCTGGCATCTGAGCCGCTAAATATGCTGTCAGTTCATCCTCATCCATGGTGTTATCGTAGTCGTCCTTTAATGTGCTGGGAAGGCGGCGTTGAGTGGGAGAGGATTCCCCCGAACGCCCCAGAGGCTGAGTGTGAGTGTGAAGCGAGCTTTTGTACTGCTTCTGCTTCCTGACGGGAGCTCGATCCTCCGTTCTCCCTAACCCCAGGATGTTTAGGATTTCTTCTGTCCTCAGTTCCTCTGGGGATTTTTGACTGTCAGGCAGGCGTCTGTTGTAGAATTTAGCCTCGGGAATCTTGTGTATCTTCTTTGAGGATATCTGAGAGAGCTTGTTTTGTGCTGTGGCTAATTTGTTGCCCTTTCGTGACTTGTCTTGAAGTGTCAGTTCTCCGGTTTTGAGCATGTCCATCAGGTCCTCAGGTGGAATCTGGTATTTTTGGGAGATCTGAATGAACTCGTAGATGGTTTGTGGAAGTATATTGTCTCTGTACTGTGTCTGAGCCACTCTCCTCTCAGCCCTCTTCTCCTCCTCCTCTTCCTCTATCTCTCGTTTCTGCTCTTCCTCCTCAGTTTTCTCCAGTACTTTCAGGAGGTAATAGTCCACTAGGTTGGCAACATCATCTGGATCTTTTGACCTCTTGACTGGGTAACTTTCATCGTCTTCATCTTCCTCATCGTCCTCTTCATCATTGTCATCGAGATAATCAAGCCCTCGGTCAACCTCATGTTTGTTGTCCCTCTCCTCTTCCTCCTCCTGTTCTTGGAGCGGGCCCCAGTCGAGTGCGAGATCCCCGCCTACGTCATCGTATGCCACATTCCTGACATCAAACATATCATCGTCTTCTTCCTCATCATCGTCTTCCATGTCATTGTCCTCATCTTGCCGTTTATGCATGGTCTTCCCACTTGTCAGCTTGTCCAGTTCGTCGAACACAGACTGCAGCGTTGCCAGATTCTGAGGTGTATACTTCTCCTCCACGTTCTCATTGGTGCGTTTGAAGTGGCTCTCTCGCTCCATATCTGGCCCCTCATGCTCCTCTTCCTCACCCCCCTCGCCCTCTTCCTCATCCTCAAACATGAGAGGCAGCTTCTTGTGGAGCATGATGTTGTGTTGCTTCTGCTGCACCCTGGGATACATGGTGTCCTTCATGCCTTCTCCCTGTGCGCTGGGGTGAAGTGACTCTGGCTTGGAGGCCTTTTCTGTCTGCTGGAGGGTGCTGAGCACAGCCTGGAGCAGCTCTTCACTCTTATCCTCCCTCCCCTCCTCCTCTTCCTCATCCTCATCTTTACTCTGCACAGGATTAGAAGCCAGTCTCAGCATCGCACGCAGCTTCTCAGCGTCATCCATGTGGCTGGCATCGTACCCTGCAGAGAGAGGATTGTGCTGCTGGGAGTCTGTGCCGGTTCTTTGACGGAGGTTCTCAATGTACTCCAAGGCTTTGAGCATGTCAACATTAGGAGTCTGGTGGACATTTCCTCTCTGGGAGTCTGATTCACTTCCCCGCAGTCTGTGCTCTCCGAGTGGCACCCCGTGAACACCGGAGGAACTGAGGAAGAGAAGGATTAAGGGGAGGTTGGTAAAACAGATGAGGAAGTGTTTGGTTGTTGTGGAGGTCTCAGGGAGAGACGGCATGTTGACACCTGCAGAGGAAAGACACAGTAAACAAGTCAGCACTGACCTTTACACATTAAGCTAACGGGTTCACAGCAGTTCCGGCTGTGGCATCTCTCTCACGTCTTTTGCTCTTATCATCACTTTAAATGTCTGGTCTGATGATAACATCACAGACCTCAGATGGATAGATTTAAAGCCTGGAGATCAGGTTGGAGATCAAGTCTGATCCATGACTTGTGCTTTGCTTTGAAACACCTAAATTTATCTTTACAATATTGATTTGAATAGCTGCTTGACAAAATCCAATAAATAAACCCATTATCTTATTATGATGATGGTGGTGATGACGATGATGATGATTAAAACAACAACAACAACTACATAATAATAATAATAATAATAATAATAATAATGATAATGGAATCCCGCCGCCTGTGTGCCAGTAGCAGTAATAGCAGGGGCATTCAACTCCCGTGCAAATCTCATTAGTCGTCAAATTACTGCTCACCGTGAGTCACGGCTCCGTTGTCAAGGCAACCCGGTAAGGCTGATGTTTTTTATTTATTTTTTTAAAACTCATAATAATAATTGAATAATGTATTAAAACGAACTGCTCTGGGCTGCTCTACTGTTTTTATTAACATGCGAAAAAATACACATGTACATATATATATATATATAGATATATAGATACACACACACACACACACATATATATATATATATATATATATATATATATATATATAAATGTGTCTGTACATAATATATACATATAATAAACAATATGATATTTTGACAGGAACTTCTTCCAACATTAGAAGGCAATAAGAACAATGTTAACAGACCAGAAGCGACGACTTCATAAGCCGTTGTTGTCATTTTGCCATGTTTACTTTTTCCTTCGTTTTTCTTCCAGCCTGAATTTATATTGTAGACCTCCACGTAGTAATTTGTTTAGTACGTGTGAAAGAAAATTATAAGCTACAAAGCGCAAGCATTTCAAAATGATATGATGCGAATTAGAACAAAGAAACACTGCGGGCAGCACAGCGCAACCTCTTCCCCTCAACATCTGTGGCGGTGCATCAGGTTGGCAAACAGCTACTGTAACAGAAGCTAGCTTAAGTAATAAAAAAAACTCTGTATTCATATGAAGTGTGATAGAAACATATTTAAAGTGTTGTAATGTGGGTCAAGCCATTAATAACAACCAAGTCTTACCTTTGTAATTAGTTTCTACGGAGGGTCGTGAGTGAGCTGAGCATCTCTCTGCCTCGCTGTGAGTCTGGTTTCAGCACCGCGGACAGCTCCTCATGCTATTAGAGGAAGCACCTGACTCGTGCGTCAGAGAGAGAGGAGATACGCAACACACGCACGCACGCACACACACATACACACGCATACGCGCACGCGCAGGTAATTTGAGTCAGCCAAACAACACTGCTTCGCTTTTTGAATGTGAACTGAAATAGTTTGGACCCAGTACATCTCAGCGGCTGCGTGATGGCTTTTGTCGCAGCTCACGGTGAGATGAATGAATTCATAATGGAGCTATATTTAGGACCAGTGACTGAATGACTGATGTAACTGTCCTGTCTGTGCGCTATTATGTGAAATAGTCAGTATCTGACTGAGTTCATAAACCTGTTAAGCATAACAACATGTTGTGAGCATAAGACCATAAGTCTTCACATGTGGTGGTGAGTGATACAAGCAAAGCTCCTTAAACTCGGTTAGTTCACGTTTTGTGGGTTTTTTCTCACTTAATCGCTGAGTAAATTGCTGATAAACGCTTAATATATGATGTTAATGATTCATTTTGTCTCTGTTGTTTTAGTTTCTACATTGACAGTATCATAGGTTAATGGCTGTGTAACATTTAACACTGAAGTACTGACTGTTGAGCGGCTTTTGTCATTGACTGCTGTTGTGTCTCTGCTGCGGCACTGGGGGACAGCGACAGTTAAAGTCCGATGACTCACATATGGACTCCGCCAAAGCCTGAGACGGGCGGGGTGACAGAGGGACTGCAGAGGAGTGTGTGTATGTGTGTGTGTGTGTGTGTGTGTGTGAGAGAGAGAGAGAGAGAGAGAGAGAGAGAGCGCTTCTGTCGTCAGCCAGGCGCTGTGGTCTCTATTTTTGGCTGCCTGTCAAATCTTGTGTAGTATGGATCAGAGTGTGTGTATGTGTTTTCTCGCAGTTCCATTCATAAACCCCTGCCGCTGTATTTGACGTGAGCTCAGACTATCCTCCACTGACCTGCTTGTCTGATATTCGGCACAGCTTTCTTATTTTCAGCTTTGTCACAGTGGCACTACATAAATACTTCTCTGTATGCAGGAAAAGGAAGATTCTTCAACAGATTTAGGATTGTGATTCTTCCCACAGTGACTCAGAAAACATCCAATTGTTAAAATACAATGAAAAACACCTTAATGGAAAAATTCGTTTTTAAAAAATCTGCCAATATGGAGGACTTAGAAACACACGGGACCTTTCATGAAACGTTTTCAGGTGTTTCAAAAACATTGTGTTTATTGTGGAGGGAAAAAAAACACATAAAGGAACTTCATGTTTAAGGCCCAGGTCTGTCACATTCACAACTTCTAGATATGGATTCATGCTGATTTCTTTTTTAATTCCCAGAGGACTGCAGTGAGAGTAACCTTCCTTAGAATAACATCTACTTTTCTAATGTTATCATCCCACATGTTTTAGGACCAGGAGACCAAAGGAAACCAGGACAAAAGAGCTGATTTTAATCTCATGTCTCCCTCAGCCTAATTACACTCTCCCTCATGACTAACACACACATACATGCATACACACACAGTGCCAGCTTTGTACTGATAAAGCCTGAGACTGAGTTGTCTGGCTAATTGCTTGTGGTTGTGTCTGTGGGAGGATTACTGGTAAACAGAAACCAATTACAGCTCAGTTCCACCCCCATTTCCACTGCCTGTCCACTAAAAAAAACACAAGGTTTCTCTCAGGTCATATGAGAAATTTGTTACTGGCAATTACTAATTTCCCCTTCTAAATGTATTTGCATAGCAGTGCGGTTTGACTGTTTGGGGTCATTTTTTATTTATTTTTTTTGTCAGATGTTGAATCTGAAACGTTGGCCAGCACAGTTAGTGATACATCTGCTTTCACTTTCAGCTTACAGTTTCAACATGAGGCATGTAAAAGGGCTGCTGTGATTCTTGTTGGAGTTTAAACACCAACACCAATGCTAAATAATAAAACTTTAGAAGTTACCCTCTTTCTCTGACCTTCAGTAAAGATGGAGGTTATTTGTCATGATCTCTGATGTCACTAAACAAAAGTTTATTTAAGTTTCTCAGCTCAACTCCATGGAGTTCATTGTCTTTGCTTTGTGCAAACTGTGAGAGTGCATGGTGTGATTTTCTGCTGTTAATGGGTACACCCTGCAATATAATTCATACTAGTAATTTGGTGCATGCCATGAAGGACTAGGAGCATGATATTCTGGATTTTGGGATTTGCTTGGCATGATGTTTGACTATATAAGTAGATTATATTTCTGTCTTAAAACACCTGGAAACTTGGTTTCAATATTAAAGCGGCTGGTTTTACACATGACAACAAGTTTACTCATTAAAAGGAGTTATACTAGTAACCATGAAAAGAGTTGTATAAAGCATCTGTGGCTCTGGAGAGAGCTTTCTAAAGTCTGTCTAAACAACTGATGATGATCATCAGGTTTATCTTGGATAAGCAGCAATTAAAGACATTCAACTATTCTGCCTCATCAGGACCAGGTGTTTGATCAGAATTGATTGACAGCAAACAAACAACCCAACAACTTTCAGTCAGATTCTGATTCAAATGTTGCTAAATCCTGATTGGTGATGTCACCTTTTTACATTTGAGCCCTGCCCACTTCAAAGCAGTGAGAAGAACAGGTCTTAAAGATAGAATATCTATCATGTCAAAAAACAAAAAGTGGCAAAAATATGTTCATGTTGGACCCCATTGTGAGTAGTAAGAAGGTGACTGAGTAAATATTATAACTTTAAAACACTAAAGATGCTGTATGTTTCATTTTCAGATGAATAAATCACAGTGTGTGTTCTCAGCCCCAGAGCACACGAGGATCTGTACCTACGTAAGTGCTCTTTACAGACAAACACTCACCTCTCCTGATCATGGGCATCACCTTCTCTCCACTCTTTACCTTTTCTCTCTGTGTGTTTGTACCCTGGTGACTGACCGGCTGCTCTCCATTCATTACCGCCAGGCTTGACAGCCAATAATTCTGCTCCTTAACTCAGGTTGTCAGAGGCTTGGCAGGCACAATGTAGAGAGGGGGGGTGGAGGGGAGAGGGAGAGGGAAAGGTTGTGAATGGGTTTCAGCGTTTGACGTCAGCCTCATTTCTCTCCCCTCTGGTCGATTATGTGTGTGTGTGTGTGTGTGTGTCTGGGAATAGTGTGATGCATCAGTTTTTTTTTTCCTCTTTTGTGAAATGTGAGATGTGGCACCAGATCAGGTCACAGTCAGATGCATTTATCGCACACCAAGGCAGATATACAAAATTTTCTCCACCATATTTGTCACCTTTCCCTGAAATGATGAAAACAATGAAGTCATTCATTTCTGAAAACTGCATGTTTACAGCTGTGGCACCTGTCTGGGAGCTTTACACATGGCTACAGAGAGTGAATGCTTGCTGCTGAGAGAGAGAAAGGGATGAAAGGAAGAACACAAAAACCCTGACATTTATAAAATATTTTTTGTGAGACAGCCATTGAAAGACTCCGGGGTGCTAATTTTGATATTTGACCATTTATGTAACAGTGCTCAAATCCATTTTCATGTTGTGTTTTCCTGTTTTTCTGATTTGTGTATCCACAGCAGGATGAGTCATCCGTGTTTACTGATGCTCTGTGAGGAGAATACAACAGAAACAATAAGACTACTTTCGCTGTTTATTAAAATCTAAATGAAATTGGCAGAACCTTTAGCACATATGGAAATTCAAAACAGGTAGCAAACAATACAGGAGGGGCTTTGAACAGAGAGTTTTAGACGTATTGCTGAGATCTGTTGCATTACACAGATAACAGCGCTGTTTAAAGCTCCAGCACATCAGTAAATAGCACATCAGATGAAATGTGACAAATTACTATTACACAGAAACTGTTCATTATCAAACAAAAAGATAAAAAGAAAACATACATCATAAAATCATAACCATATGAACAAATAGTAAGAAATTACAATCATAATGAAATCTTACCTGTGTTTCTTAAATTAACAGTTTTCTTTTATTCTCATCTCTAGAAGTCTGTTTTGATGACAGATGGCACCAATCACTGCCCCTTCACCTTACTAATGTAACAATACATACAACAACATAGCCTTACCACAGTAATGGCACAATGGCGTATAATATTCTCTCTCTGATGTTTTCCACATATCTCTTTTCTTTCTTGCTTCTCTTGCCTAGGGCAGCTGATGAGACCCAGAAAAGACAGAAGTTTAAGAACAGATAAAGAGCACTTGTCTGAAGAGATTATAAAAAAGGGAGCACCATCGCCTTTCTTTCCTCTGTTAGCTTCTTAAAACATTAGCATCTATTCTCATATTTTTGCTGCCAAGTTACACTATTAGGTTCACTGATTTTTGTTTGAGGAATACAAGAACTATCCACACTTGGTTGCTTATGAAATAGCTTATGTCGCTTCTTGTTGTCTTTTCATGGTCCTGAGCTTTGATGTTGCTGTTTTTGAATAAGGCTTCTGCCTCATTCCTCCATCTTAAAGTCACAGAGCAGATGTTGTGTTGTCGGCACATGAGGGAATATTTGTTGTTTACCTCCTTCTGAAAGACAAAAATAAACCTGCCCCTCCCTCCTCTGCTACCCCACCAGCATCTCTGAGAAACAGCTTCTTTCTGCTGCAACACATCAGAAAACAGCACGGACACTTGTAAAGGAGCAGGGGGGCTAAAAGGGAGGTTGCTGAAATAAACTATATTCCTTTAGTATTTAACATTTACAGAGGAAAAAGAGGCAATAGAGAGGAGAAGATGAGCCATGGCATCACAGAAGATTTGATAGCTGACTGTTTTTTAAATCTGCAGGGATGAAGCCAAAGCTCTGGTTTGAGCTCCCTGGTTTCTGCTTGCAGGGAATTCACCCTCTCTCTTTGGCCACAGTGGATACCAATTAGATAGATACCAGGGGAACCCACAACATACGTACTGCTACTTGAAAAACATCTCTGACACTGTGACATACAATGACGAAACTATGACAAAAAACAACTGCTCTGGCTGAGAGGCTACAAGGTATGTTAAGGATGTTGTACCTCTTTATTCTAAACTTCAAACTAAGCATTCAAGTAGCAATTCAAACATCAGATCAGTAATAGTGGCTCACTTTCTGAGGACTTACATAAGAATTTATGGGAAAGGAAATACATCACTTGTCTGCTAAACAAATGCGTCACGAAATGAATTTTCAGAGATGGTAGATAGGGACGGCAGTGTTGGTTGGTTTGGTCAGTTGGGCTGTGTGTTGGTCGACCACTTTGGGCCAGATTTAAATATCTGACAAAATACTGGCTGGACTGAAACAGACATTCATGGTCATCAGATGAATTTTGTGTAACACTGTTTTCTGATAATATACCTGCAAAACTGATAATATTCCCTCCAGCCTCAACTGTGCTTTGTGTTTGGTGCTAATTATCAAATGTTAGCATGTGAACACACCAAACTATGGTGGTTAACATGGTAAACAAACCAGCTAAACATCTGTGTATTAGCATTACCATTGTGAGTAAATACTAACATCGGCATGTTAGATTATGCTGATGAGTCTAAGAGAGATTGTGAGAAAATGTGCCCCCTTATCCCTATCTTGAAATGATATTACGCCTCCCCACTCATGAGGATTTTCACCGTCCTCCAGTGTGGCCTCTCCGAACAGCTATGAACATTTAACTATGTTAACATGTTTGGACGACTTGTCATGCAAAGTTCTTTTTCTCTTTGTTGAGTGAATAAAAAAATAGATTTAGGGGATTTTTTTTTTAAATACACAGTTGGTGGTTAAAACAATGTAGAGGTCTGCATCAGTAGGGTTGTGTTGTTCATTGTATCAGTGAGTCAGTGAAATACAGAATGATCCTACATGTTCAGACTGATAAACCTGTGAATCTGAACAGAAATATAAGAAATTTGAAGTTCTATCAGACATAATGTAGCTGATTTAGCCTGGTTCCTCATAACCAGCTTGTCAGGTCAGCTATTTCTTTTTGTTCACCCTGCCTTTCTATTTTCCCCTTTTCATTTTTTCATTTTTTTTTTAGACAGATGTAGAAAAAATCTGACTTCTTATTTTTAGCCAGCAACCATTAATTTTAATGGCCAAAATGTTAACTGTTACTGGCAGATTTTTAGCTCTTGCAAGCTAGCCAGTCAAACTAACTAGGAAAAGCAATGATGAGGTGTAATGAGTGTTTCTGGCAAATATATTGCTCAGGTAACATTGGCTGAAGTTGCTGGAGTGTACTCACCCAAATATAACAAAGAGTGGGAGAGAGCTGCTAATGTTATCCTACCCTCTGATATGGTGGCATCTGGGACCAGCTGCCATGCAGCAGGGAAACACTGCACAGTGGAGTGTGAACTGGGCTTTTCTTTCTAACATAAGATGTTACTACAATGGCTATAATTAGTTAGCCAACATACTAATGTTGGATCAAAATCTCTTCATGAACAACCTGTTGTGTTGTTGAAGAACCCTTCTCCCACATTGTCATCATCTAAAAGACAAAACAAAGCTTCTGTCTCAGCAGTACTTACCTCGTAAAGGTCAAACGCCACTTCCAGTAAACATAGCTACTGCTGTTTACCCCTCTGGCTGACAGATATGAAGACCCAGATATCTTTTGTCAATATTTTCTCTTCAGCTGGTGCTTTTTCCTTCACGCTCAACACCCCAGAGGTACATAAAGTGGTCAGCAAATTGTGCTGCAATATCTCGGTGCAGCCCCAGAAAGATCAGAGTTTCTTCAGTCGGAGTTCTCAGAGTGACAGTCAACAATGCTCTCTGTGACCTCAGGATGCTGGCAGGACTGTAGGCTTTCACCAACACTGGTCTCCAGCAACAGAGATCAGTGGATGTCTGGAGTTTCAATGTTCAACATCACACATAATATCTCCAATAATATTCAATAATATTGTGGCATAGTTTGACACCAGAAAGGTATATTTAGTGGGTGGCCACAATAACATGAAAACTTATATAATATGATTAAATCCAATACAATATCATACGTTCAAAAACAACTGTGTTTTCAGTTTTTCTGAGAGAGCATAGTGGCCATTTTATCACACTCCAATTTCCAAGATCAATGAATCTGCCAGTCAGGAAAATGCTGAATGAGGGTTTATTTGAAGATTAAGATCTAAACATCATGGCAGGATTCTTATCCAAGAGTTGCCTCTCGCAATTGGTTTTGATGTTATGTTCCATATGCAATGTTAAAAATTCATTTTGATCCAGTCATCTGTTGAGAATAATGAAAAGGATGGAATTATACTTTATGTGCTCCTTGGTTTGAAAAATTCTGTTACTTCTCAAACTAAATAAACTACTCAAAAAAAATCAACTAAGACAAAAAAACCCCCCCCCCAAAAAAACCACATTGTTACAAAGCTAATAAATAAGGCTATGGTTCCTAGCTCATTAAAAGTCAATATTTACAGATACAGTGTTTTCATAGTACACTTGAGGATTGACAACATATTTACTGACAACAATATATGAAATACAAATATGAATTTTAGGTGATTAGCATGTGGCACACTCCTATGGATGGTGTTATTGTTACCATGACAATGAATCTAAATGTTTGAATAGTGAGTCTGCAGCAGCTTTTCATCTTCTATGACACATCCTGAAGTTTGCTAGCGTTACAGTCTTCCCTCTAGACTTGACCAGGACCAACAACCTGCCATAACATATTACATTCACAGCTGTGACACTTCCTGTTTAGAACTCACTGTCTGAAATGCTGCGCTCTGCTGTCACATGGGAATAACGCCTGCATCAACTTGACACTTAAATCACTTGATAAGTGGCCCTACGTTCAGGCTGATGAGAAGTTGTTAAAATGCAACTGTATGATGCAGATGACTTTAAAGACATGCATCAGTATGTTGTTGCACATGTATTTTACTTTATAGGTATATTTAACAGGCACTAAAAGAAGCAAAAACATCTAGATATTACAACTTCTTGGTGGGCAACCACAGTGTCCCAGGTTTGATTCTGGCACTTTTATTATGTGTCAGCTACTTACAAAAATACCATGTAAATAAACTTTAGTATAAATTGAGGTATTTTCATAATTAGTCTGACTTGCACTGTAAAAAAAATCTAAATCTAACAAAAACAAATCAAACAAAGATATAAAGTAAAATTCAGCATAATGTTGACAGTTAGTCAGTGTTAGCCTACAGTAAACAGTGACTTGTTTAATGGAAGAAGATAAGCTAATGCTAATAGATGACTGTGAAGTAAATAGCCTGCAGGACAATGACCTAGAAACTACAGGTTGAATAAGTTTAGCATAATGTTACACTAAATAATTATCATACATAAAAGGAATTTCATATACAGTACCAATGGGTATTGTATTTCACTTTATGTCTTTGATTTGTTTTCAGACTGTCCAGTTTCAATTTCCCATGAAGCTATGAGACATTCTAACCAAAGGGAGAGTGCAGGTTCTAATTAAACACCTCTGCAGCTGATTTCACAAATTTGTCCCTCCTTTCAGGGTGGACATGTGATTCATTGAAATCCACTTTCACATTCAGTATTTGTGGATAATTTTTCAGAGCTTTCCTTTTGGTTTACTGCACCCTCTCTGTGATGGTGAGCGATGACGAATTGCTCCCTTAATTGCTGGTTAAACTCGGCCTGAGCCTAGCGGTTGCTAAGTGCCCAGAGAGAGACAGGAAGCAGCATCAAGACTGCGGCTGTCTGCTGCATGATTCTGTGACTTCCAGTGGGTAAAGGAGGGAGAGAGAGAGAGAGAGAGAGTGAGAGAGACAGAGAGGGGTAGCTGGAAGTACATCCAGAATGACTCATAGGTCAGGTTTGCATGAGTGAATGAGAAAGTGTGTGTGTGTGTGTGTGTGTGTAAGTGAGTGTAATTCTCTGCATTTGCACATTATGCAAAGTTGTGCCTCTGTGTTAATTTGTTTCTGAGGGAGAGCAGCAAGCATTCAGGTCCCTCCACCCTCTACTGTTAGTCCTCTGTCTGTGGTTCATTCACTTACTGTGGTTTTACAACACTGATTATGAAAATACATCAAAGTCATATTTCACTTTCATTTACTCTCTTATCACAAGCTATTCACACACGGGAACAGGCATTGTCGTTATGCTCGGGGATATTTCAGCAAGACACGTTGCTATTTAGAGGAATGCTTATGAAACAGCCTCTGCTATTACTGACTGTCCTGATTACGCTGCGTTAATGTGAGTGCTCTGTATTTTACCAGAGTCCAATAGGAAAGGTTAGGACAAGAGCAAAGATAATTTGTTCCAGTGCTCCATGTGCCACCAGGATACCAGGACCTGATTTATTCTCTTGAGCTACAATGGACTCTATGTTCCTACTATTCATTATACACTTTTTGTTCTCTTAAAGCAACCATAATCTTTATTTTTATAATAACACCGAGTGTGTAATGTTAAATATATTATTATAACATTACACATATATGTATGTATACTGTTGGATACTGTTGGCTCACTGCTGTCAGGGGTGTTTTGATATGCAGTGAGCAGTGTACACCTCAGATAAATCCAACTCCAGTTCACAGTTTAAGTTAGCGAATAGCTGGTAAACATAGTGGAGCATTTAGCAGCACTTAGTGCAGACCAAAACCAGTGTTAAAAGGAGAATGAATATTGGATTTACATTAAGTTGCCAGAAACATGAGTCTGTATTAATGGTAGTGGTCTTCCGTAAAGGCATGATAACAAGTTTTCAATATTAACTTGAAAGGTGATTACAATGTTGTGTTTACATCTAGTTTCTGCTGCTCCCAAGTGACTAAAAATCTTTTAGCCATAAACAAGGTATTTGGGCATAAACCTGATCCTCTGAGGACCATGAATGTCTGTACAAAACTTCAAGTCAACAAATCCACCCTGTATCCTAAAAATGACATTTCTATCAAACTACATTGCAGTGGCAAATATGTTTTGTAGGAAATGTAATTGCAACCAGATTACATTCTCTATTAATATATCAGTGAGGATATGTTGTTAATTTAAGTATTTGGCAAGTCATAAATATGGTGATACTGATTGTATCAGTAAAATGTTCACAGACAATGTATTTGTATAGATGTGTGTATATTCACATTTAAACAAAACCACCATATTTCCCTCACCTTGACCAAAATACTTTGTTGCCTAAACCTAGCCACAGATAGGACTCCGGATGCAAACCCCAGTCTCTGGTGTAACAGTAACACTTTGTATGTCTGCCATCCACCCCACCCTCATCCTGATGAGTCTACAGCTGTTAATAAATGTCATTCAAAAAATATGTTGCCACTGACAATACTCCAGCCAGCGATTATGTCTCTACGCAATGCATTTCCCTGTCAATATAGTTGTATAGATACACAATTTCTATGAGAGTGGGTTGCAATCAGTTCACTTGTGGATTTGACTGACATTACCATCGTCAAAGCCAAGGAAATAGCATGACTAAAAAAAGTAACTGAATGAATTCAGTGTTAGTTCTACAGCGTTAAGAGAGAATCACACAGGATGACTGAGCTCTGTGTTTGACCTGCGTCACCACTGGTTTACTGCTTTGTCAGTTAGCAGGATGTATTACAGCTTGACGGAGCAGGCAGGACTTGTACACTGACAAACACACACGTTCAGCACATACTCGTCTTCAGCAACGCAACAGGCTGCTAATCTGGCAGAGCTGCAAAGACTTGACCACTTACGACTGGCTGAGAAATGAATTTCAAATCAGTGAGGTCTTAGAAAAAAGTTGGCCACACTGAGCAAATTACTAAATATCAAAAACAGACTTTAATTGGAAACAGACACATACTAAACCAATACTGCATGCTGCTTTATAACCTTGCTATGAACATGTCTTCTCTCTTTTTGTTTCTCTAATCTTTCTCCTCAGGATATTTGAACTAGTCAGGAAATCGTTTGGCTAACAAACCACCCCTGGCAGACCAACAAATGAGGTCTTTCTTGGCTGTCAGAGTCTCTACGCACATCCGTTTCCTCTCCCTTGTCACACATAAGATGGCTGCAGGGCACAAACAGTTGAAATACTCAGCTGATATCTCTCTTTATTAGCTGCTTCATCTTTTCATTTTATGTCTCTCTGTCTCTCTCTCAGTAGCACTGCCAGAAGTCACACACATATACACACATACATTTTGGTAGAGGGAATTCATAGTGGGAGTTGTCAAACCAGCTGGATTATCTGAGGTGTGTTGACAGAGGTTTATTGTGAATTCAATTAGCCCCCTTGGCACCAGAAAACGAGACTTTTCATGTCATGTCACGTTGATGCCCACACAAAGAGTTCGATTACTGAGAGAGAAAAATGACTGCAATTACACTGAGTCACTGGAGAGAGGGAAGGAGAGAGACTGTGAGGGGAGGAGTGCAAGAGAAGGTTGTGTGTGTGTGCATGCTCTATAGGAGCTCCGTTGAATATTACCCTATTACCCATTGATTTTTTACACGGCCATGTTAAAAAGCTTCCAGAACACACACACACACTTCTGATCTCATGTGTCATCTGCAGACTCTCCTCTGACAAGGAATTTCACTTTGCTCAGGTGCACAGGTGGTATCCATGGAGACCAAAGATGGATGGATGTCCTCCTGGGGAGCCAGTATGTAATGACATTGGCTTGGCTGGTGCACACACACACACATACACACACACACACACACACACACACACAAACCACTTACACCGCGGGCTTGATGTCATCACACTCCACACTAAAAGTGATTGTGTTTCATTGAGGAAAACACACAAAACTGTAGTTTTTCATAGTATTTATATCAGTGACACAAAATATGATAACCCACTTGCATGCTCCAACAGCCTAAGGTGCCATAAACATATCTTATAAGACATTTAGGACAAAAACCATGCATTACATACTAACATATGCACATGCATTACATACATACATACACTTACACTATTTCTGAAGAAATAGTGTAAGTGTTTTCTGAGCTTCCACTTCAACTGCTTTTACCATTTACATGTCAAATCAACTGCATTCATCTCTGACTTACATTTCAAAAGCATGCATACACTCTGACTGACACCTCTAACCATTTCAGGTGTCAGGTCTTCACCATCAGCACCAGACCAGACATCACTCCTTCCACTGCTAAAACTTAAACCAATTTCGTCTGTCAGTTTATGGACTTTACTGGAACCAGACTTCTACTTCAACTGACACTGACACAATTCACCTTCTGTCAGCATTTGTATTTCAACTACAACTTCAACTGTTTCATTTGAAGTACTTAATGTAACTACAAAATGACAACCCTGTCTCCTGGAAATGTAGTAACATACTGACAACACCTAACACAGTTAGGCAGTAGTTGAAATACTGAAATCAGTTGGGGATACTGTTTGATTGTTGAAAGAGAAGTTTTAGCTACACCTACGTTGTTCAGGGAGTGAAGCTAGAGGATGTGTGTTCCCTAAGATTCACTTTGAAGGTGCTGTCACTGCTGCAGTCCATTCATTACCTGTACATTCAACAAATCACCATCCTATCTTCTGAATGCCAAACAGCCACCCATAGTAGACTTCAAAGGTGGCTTTAAAGGATCATTTCACCCAGTGAAAATCCTTTTTTTCCTCATTCTCCTTGTGGTATCTTGCCATGCTGATAGAGCCACTTCTGAGACTTCTTCCACCACCACCACAATGCAATGGAGGTGAATAGAATTTTATTTATGGTGATCAAGAACTCAAAAGCAACATTTCTTTTCCCAGTTACTCTGAATTCTGTAGTTCAAAAGAGAGGAAAAAAGACGGATATGCACTTTAACCTGCTCAAAATACTGCAAGTACCTGCTTGGAAGGTCAAATCTGAAGAAAGCGAGAGAGGAAAGAATCTGCTGTCAGAGACGTGGCAGACACCCAATATCAGTGACAGCATACATGTGTGGTGTTACACCACACTGACAGACATAAAACATTTCAGCAATTAACAGTGTACAGTACTACAGCACCAGCTACAGTGGCTCCACAAAGGTAAGAATTTGATTTAAGAAACTGAGGTTAGTATAAATGTTGGCAAAATGTGTGTAGGAATCTGCCCTGCTGCATTTTGTGCTATAGAGTGCAATGGCTGATGGGATATATGTTACTTTTGCAACTTTGTGCCCAAAGATAATGTTAGTGAATGTAAGTGAACACATTTCAGTAAAAGCCTGATCAGATCTCAGAATAAAAAAGCCAATTCGTTGTCAGTGTAAACCTCATGATATTTGTATCCCTCAACATTTTTTTTATTTTATTTTTTTTTACTGTTATTGCAGAGTGACATAGTCTGCAGGGGTTGCAGGTCATGGTGTCATATGAGAAAATACTTCTATGTTTCATTCTTTTGTATTCTGTCCTTTAATTTGGAGGACTTATTGCCCAGTCGAGATGAGAGGGCAGCAGAAGTCGACAGGATCTGACTGCTGGCTGACTCCACCGGCTAAAGTAATGTGGGAGTTGTACTGGAACACTAGTGGTGACCACAGTGCTACAAAGTTCTCAGTTTGCGTCCTATCCTCACCCGTGTTCACAAGATCTGAGTAGAGACTGATATCACAGATATGAGTCACTTATAAAAAATGGCCACAACGTTTCCATAGTGTCAACCACAGCAGTGCCAGATCAGAAAATACCCATGGGTGTCATTCTGGGAGGCAGTATCTGGTTTAGTCATTGTAGACTGGAGGACTTGTTGCTCTTTCTCTGATGTAAGCTCCTCTCTGGAGGCAGGAAGATAACGAGTAAAACTGTGTTTCATGCAAGCTGTCATTTTAAGACACCCACCCTTCATGATTACTGTTCTGATTTGTCATTCTCTTTATTAATACCCTGAGTGGAGTCATAATTCACTTCTTTCATGGCTGTTTCATCATCTACTGCATCTCTTTCCGCTGCAACATAGACACGCTCGACAGATCAAAGTAAAACAAAAGATTAAACAACAGTGACAGTAACAATAGTATAATAAGAAGGATTTAATATCCGTTCACACATTCAGACTCTTTCTCTCATCTCTCTGCCCTCCATTCTCGTCTCACACAGAGTTGTCATTCAGGGCATTTGTGTTAGCCTCCAAAGCACAAGCACCACGTACAACATCACTGGGGCTGATCAATTTTCTGTCCCTACAGATGAGGGCAGCCATTTGGAGAATCGGACAGAGATCTGTGCAGTGGCAGTGAGATGGATGATGCTCTGATGTATCGGCTCACACAAACAGCTGCATGTATATAAGGGTTCAACTGATCAGGATCTTTGATCACCAATACTGGTGATCTCGACATTTAATGATTTGCATTCAATTCTTCATTAAAATTATTCCGATTAAATACGTACATATTGATATGATGGCATCATATTGTTACATTGCTGACACTGAACTTGCTCATCGACCGTATCTGGCCTACTCATTATTTTTGTTTGTTTCATGTCTGGTTTTGTCTCTTAAGTCTTGCCCACTATCGGAAGCTTGTGGTTCCGATTGGTTCACACATCCTACTATACATTTCTTAGAATATGCTTATTTTTGAGGATGTCATATGGTCTAACACCACCACATCCACCTAAGTTACTGGACTAAAAAGAAAGTCTTGAGAGAGCTGTGATGCTTAACTTATTAATGCTGATTTATTAACACAACTTTTCACTCAAGTATATGAATTTGCTGTGCAGAGGAACAGATCCAGTTAGCGATGCCATGTAAATAGTAGTAGTTGTTCAACTGCCATGAAATAAATTCTTCTTAATGCAACAAATTCCCATTTCTGAAGAGGATGAAGGAACAGTAGGGACTTGTACTAATATTTGGTTTGTTTAAAGCTGTGCTAACTGTCTTTTGTTGTTGTTTTATTGTTTTTTGCCACTTTGGAGCAATGAAACAAGTTGAAAACATAGCATCTTCTATATTATCACCCTGTAAACTTTTCACTGTGAGAGATGCTTATGATTACATGATTAAACTTAATGATTTGATCCATTGTTAATTAATATATAAAAAAGATTAGTGCAGCTTTAAATCTGTATGTTTTCATGTAAACAAACAAAAATTATGAGCAATAAATATTATTCTCTAGAATTCTGCTCAAGTCAAAGTGACACCACCTCTGCAATACAAAAAATGGACAAAAAGAAGGAGAATACTAAGAGGAAGAAAACATGTAATTGGAGAATTGACATGCAAATAACAGAGCTCCTTTGAGCAGGTTGCTGTGTTTCTGGTTTGTTGTAATTTCAGCGCCCAGTTCAGCTGAATAAATCTGTGTGCAAGTGGCAGAGGTTCATTGTTCTCTGTGTCATCTTCTCCTCTTCCTTCACTCTCAGCCTGGCTCGCCATCTTTCTCTACTTAGTTCAATCACCAATCAGAACAAAGTAACACACACCTCTGCACACATCCCTCGCCCCTTGTTTATTAGTATAACTAACTGCACTGCAGATCCTTCAAAGCACATAAACAGTCTGCCTCCACTCAGCCACTATACATACTGTTGTTATGCAGTTAGTCCCCAAACAGCCAGTAACAACATCAGCAGCTCACTGTTAAAGGCTGCTGCCTGCTTAGTGCTAATTAAGAAGATGATAATGTTACATGTACTTGGTGTTAATGAGAAACTGTCACAGAATATAGATTGGCTCCAACTCACTGATTCAAATTCAAATCATTAACCAGGATGGATTGTGTGTTTTAGCATAGTGAAGCATTTTACTAAATAAAGATATATTCTCCCTACTATAAATTTAAATTTCCTAGATGTGTCATACTCCTATATTTGTAAAAACATGTCTATATTAAAAAACACTGCTTGGATAGAAGACACATGTATGAAGTGACTCTACTAGTCTCTACTCACACATAAGTGGTGGAGCAACCTTTCAGAACAGCTCTGAAGTGACCCTGTGATTAATCACATATATGAAAAGGAAAGTTTTAACCTACATTTACCCCATTGTTCATCATAAAATCTCTACATTTTTAGTGATTAAAAATATCTAAATTCATTTTTTTCTGTCACCTTGCATTGGAGTATTATTCACTCTGTGAAAACAGTTGTATTATCTTTTATTTTTCTGTGATTTTCTGAGGGAGGGTCAAGCTAAGAGGTTCTATAAAGGTGCATTAAAATTAAATGTAGGATCCAGTCTTTTTGGAGATTGACCCATGCTGGAGATGAGAAAAAAAACAAATCTGGATATGTTGGTCTTTGCCGCTTTGACATCTAAAAACATATAATAAGTGGATTCTAGTGTCACACAGAGAGTGCAAACAAAATCAGTGTCAAGCTTTAGTCTTAAAATTGATAAATACAAAAATGGTGGAACATCCAACCAAAAGTGTATTTTAAGGCTTGTAAGAGAGCAGCTGCTGCTAATGGTAAGATATAACCACTGTAACCTGAATTATACATGATTTGTTTTGTTTTTTTCTTTCTTTCTTTGGGTAAAATGTTATTCCTTATGACACGTGGGTGTGTTTTTACCATTGTGTCTATTTTGCACATTTGGCTGATGTGTTAGAATATGGAGGGGGGTTCATTTCAGGTTCACAGTCCTCCAGGCTGTGTGTACTTCATGGCAGGTACCTACTGTACATTTAACACACACAACACACAAGTCAATTAAACCACGCAGGATGTTCCTTATGAAACCTGATAATGTAATAACCACCTGATAATTTGATAATTTCTCAGAAATGTAATAAAACTCTTTCACTAAACTGCTCGGCAATGGTGTAACATATTTTGAGCTAATAAAATGCTAATCACCTACTGATGAAATAATGTGGTGTTATTATGTTCATCACTCAACATGTTCAAGATTTTCAGCCCAGACAGATTGAAACTGTAGCTTATAATTACTCAACACCATATGGCAGTTAATGCACAATTAGCCTATTTGTACTCCAGACTTAAATACAGATGTGATGTTATTTAGAAATTGATTGATAGAGCTGTTGCAACATTGCAGGGGTATCAGAGGAATTTAATCCATCCACAGGAGACACATTTCCCACATCTATCAGCTCTCAGTACACTATGTACCAGTGTGAGCCACAGTAAAGTACTCATAGATATGACATAGTGGAGAACAGACAGTCACAGGGTCTGACTTCAGTCACACAAACAGCAGACTAGAATAAGGATGAAGTGTTTTTGTCTTACTTCAAGCGGTCCTGCATTGGTGTATGGTTGTCACGGTAACAAGCCTATAGGGGATGGTTCCTTCAGTGTGTAATTAACCAGTGTGGCTCAATAAGTCCTTCATTAGACAGGTGTGTTAAACAGCCAGCTGAAAGCCACATCTTTTGCCGTGTGCTTTATTTGCCATCAAAGAAAGGGGCTGTAACATGTGACTACATGGGCACACGCTGGTCCAGTGAGCTTTTCTACAGCTTGACTGTGAACTATGACTGTGCTCATTAGTAGCGATCCAAGCAAATCTGGCAGGAAGGAGCAATGCTTCCCACTTACTTAATGAAGCCTCACACATGGCACTAACAAAGCTGTGACCAAGTATTTTCAAACCTGGGTAAGACTCGCTACGCCTGGCTTGATGTAACATGTGTGACCATGTCCACACACCCCCGTGTATCACATTAATCAGACTCTTTCATGAAAGGAACAGCTCATGCAGTGGGTGTCATTATATTTCAACTGAGACATCACATCTGTATTTCTGAGAAGAGTGTGTATTTTTGGAACAATTATAAATGATACAAGGCAGAGGTTTAATGTAAAATACTATTTTATTATTACTATTTTTTATGCCTAAACTTGTGGGACTAATAAAGGATTATCTTATCTTATCTTATCTTAACCTGGAAACCAGGTCATAATATGACCAACAGGGCATCATTGTGCTTATTCCCCTTCTTGCTAGAGAGATTAGATTGACAAGGGAACAGGGGAAACTGCTATTTTTATTTTTTTTACAGATTGAGCAAACAAAATAAAATGTGTTAATTAGTGAGATGCTGGTTAGTGGATCTGTTACCTTTGTTTCCCCCTGTTCCCAGTTTTAGTACTAACCCAACTTAACTGACTATTAGCTGTAGTCTTCTATTTAAGGGAGAAATACAGAGTGGTATCAGTCCTCTCATCTAACTCTCAACAACAAAGCATAATGTAACATTTCCCAAAATGTCAAACTATTCCTTAATTCCTTAATTTATTCCCATAACAGTAATATTATCCTTCCATTACAAATTAAAATGACTTTTGGCTGACTGAAGTGCTTTATCTTAAACCCAGTGGTGATCGTGCTGTAAACATTGTTATGGTAAAGTTGTTAGCAAGCAATTGCGTATTGACACAGAGCAACATTAGCATTCATTTAGAGTGGTGTTTTTGGCCACATGGCAAATTTAAGTCCAAAATGTACTCCTCTGAGCTCTGTTTTGACCTAAGTTATAACAGCTTTAAAGCTGCATTAACCATGTGGGCAAATCTCAAAAACAAGCCATGTCATGTTTGACATATGGCCCTGTAAAACTGATATGGCTAACATGCACAAAAAAAATAAAAAAAATAAAAAAGATAGATACAAAACATCATTATCATTAATTTGCATTTGATTTGCAATTTGCCACCTGACAAATTTACTCCAATATTTACTCTCCTTGAAGCTCTGTTTTGACCTCCTCCAACTTCTTAGAAAAATATCTGGATTGTTTGCTGCTATTATGGATTTTTCAGAGCTTTTTTGTGTACTGCTGGAAATAAGGAAAGTAGTGAGTCAGAAAACCAAAACAATGAGCTGAAAAAGGCTAAAATGCACAGAACTGAGGCGAACTGCAGAGTTGAATGATAATTCTCTGTGCACACCTATCATATCACACACTGACATTTGATCCATTGTTAACATAAAAATCCCAATTAGAGCAGCTCTAAGAATAACTATGGACAAACGTCTTCCTATATACAGGTAATGTAGTCTTAAGGGGAAGAAAGCTCTTCTACATTGCATCAACCTTTATGTTCATTAGTGATTTGAAGATATGTATAATTTTAAATTTAAAAAAAATCATCATAAGGATGAGTTCATCCACGTGTTATTCTGTAGCTTCATTTTCATTATTATTAATTGTTGTTTTCAGTTTATATAGTATTTTTAAGATTCTTGTAGCAGTGATCCATCCAGACCAGCAGCACAGATGTAAATTAGCCTTTGGCTTACGTTTCCATAGTAACAGTCATTAGTAAAAGGTTGAGTCTTGACTGCTGTTTGTGTACAGGAAAGCAAGACTATCCACACTCTGAAAGATGCACATTTAATTTGTGGACAGGCAAACATTTAAGCCTGTTTGTTCTTTCTTTAGTTGGTGTTGATAGGTGTGTGTGCTTTTGGACAAGGGGTTGTTGCCAAAAATTTACACAATCACAGTTTATCTAAGGAGCACGAGGTCAGCACACAGACCAATAATAACTGTGCTACAGGCACTAAAGGAAGGAGTGCCTCTTGTTTTGAGCCAATATCTCATTAATTCTCTCAAGGTTAAGTGTTTTAGCAGCCAGTGACTCCTGCAGATTGTGTGAGAATGTCATTATGATCTGCTCAGGAGAATGGCACATTAAACAAACACAATGTAATGAGAAGCCTTCTGAGACTATGCACTACTGGTCTTTGACACAAAGATCAAAAGGTCAAAGCCTTTATGAGAACACCGGAGAAAGTTGTGGTTCTTATAATAAGCTCATCAGCAGTGCCGATCTTTGAAAACATTCCCATCACTGTGATACTTCTGCTTCAAAGGCTGTGTTATTACTTTGCAAAGAGGCTGTGAGCTAAATACATTCCAGGCAGGTGAAGGAGGGAGGATGAGCCAAAAATGCCAGACCATTTTTTTTATGATGAGAAAGCAGCTACAGATTAGATTTCCAAAAATACAGCATCAAGAGAATTAAAACGATTTAATACCTTACAATATTAATTTAAGGCATATTATCCTTCATCTGTCTATTTTGCAAAACAGTTGTGCGACTTTCTACAGGATAATAGTTTATTTGAGGATTTTCAGTCAGGATTTAGGTTGTATCACAGCACAGAGACAGCACTCGTAAAAGTTACTAACGACCTCCTGATAGCATCAGACAACGGACTTGTTTCTGTGCTTGTCTTGTTAGATCTCAGTGCTGCTTTTGATACAATTGACCATCACATCCTTTTACAGAGACTGGAGCACTTTATTGGTATTAAAGGAACTGCACTAAACTAGTTTAAGTCCTATCTATCTGATAGGCTTCAGTTTGTACATGTTAACAACTACTCCTCCATGTACACAAAAGTTAGACATGGAGTTCCACAAGGGTCAGTGCTTGGACCAGTCCTCTTCACTTTGTATATGCTTCCCTTGGGCAATATTATCAGGAAACACTCATAAATTTCCATTGTTAAGCAGATGATACACAGCTTTATCTGTCAATGGAGCCTAACGAAACCAATCATCTAGCCAAACTCCAGGCTTGTCTTAGGGACATTAAAACTTGGATGACAAGCAACTTTTTACTACTGAACTCAGATAAAACTGAAGTCATTATAATTGGTCCTGAACACGTCCGGTTCTGCTCGAGGTTTCTGCCTCTTAAAAGGAAGTTTTTCCTTGCCACTGTTGCCTAGTGCTTGCTCATGGTGGGATTTGTTGGGTCTCTCTCTGTAATTACCTATTTTAAATGGTCTAGACCTGCTCTATATGAAAAGTGCCTTGAGATGACTTTTGTTGTGATATGGCGCTATATAAATAAAATTGAATTGAATTGAATTTAAGCATACAGAAACAAAATTATAGCATCATTAAGCTGTTAGTAATCTTGAGTCTGTCAGGCAGGCCTGATCAAATGAAATTATTTCTTACATAGATTTTCAGATTGTTCCTTAATAATAACTGTCAGCCCTGGTAAGAGCCTGAGTGACGCAGGCCTGCTACACTGCCATAATTGTTTTGACTGTGTATCATAATTTGCTCAGTCACCATGACCCAGAAAAGGTCTGGTAATTCATCACAGCCGATGCAGGCCTGCATATCAGCTAAAAATCTATTGACTTTATCAGGTGGACTGACTCAAACAACCAGCTTCACATTGACATGTTTGGGTTTTCACTTCACCACAAAAGAGATTAAGTTAGAAGACACAAAAAATGAGAAGATGAACTGATTTTAAAGCTGCATTTATTGTTTTTGTTTTGTTTTATTTTTTGGCCACTAGAGGGCAGCAAAGCCATGTGTAAACCCAGGTTTTCCATAAGCACCAGCTGTCACATTACAACATTTTCAGCCCACTACTTTCTTATTATTTAAAGTCCCGTCAGCATAATTTTTTCTAATGTTATAACAATACTACTGAGCTGGATGGAGGGTTTTTATCATTCCCTTCTGTGTGCTTGCTAGGGGTACACAAGTCGCAGTCCGACCATGGCGATAACTTTACCGAGCAAAGAAGCAAAGGTTAGCCAGGTAGCCGTAACTTAACCTTAACAGACAAGATAATATTAGAAAGCATTAACCTGCTAAAACCACAGTTTCACAATAAATTTCACAGGCTTTGCAGTAATGTTAACTCACCTATCCAACAGGAGAGTCAGCTCAAGAAGAAATGAAAGTCCCTCCATGAATCAGATGCCCTGACTATGTTGACCCTAGTACATTGCTCCAATTCACATTTAGCCAAACAGGCTTCATGAGATAAAGTTTTCTATTTTTATTTTTACGTGGAGTTTGTGTTGTGTTTGGAGTATTGTACTGGGGGCTGGTCATTTCGTATAGTAAACGATAGTAAACTGCCAGTGCTGTAGCAGTGCAGAAAAGACTTTTATTGTGGCAAGGCACTCTGGAGCAAACTTCCTGAGAACTCGACCTGAGTTCTTTACTTAGAAATCAGTGTTAGAGGTGTTATGGGCAACGGAGAAAGGCGAGGAATTGCTCTTTTTTTGTCGCTTTACAATCTTTTCACACATTGGCAATAAAAAATCACTATTTACATGTTCACATTCTTCCACAGAGTACCTTTAAAACATTGTAGGTCATTCTGTCAGGCAGGCAATATCTATCAGAATAAACCACAAAACAAACAAACAAACAAAAACTCAGGCACACTGCTTCTTTCATCCAGCTGGACACTGTGTGCTCTTGTGAAAAACCCTGCTGAAAACACAACACTGACATATTAACATTATGATGTTGAGCAGTGTCATTTTTCAACAGAAACTGGCATCAATTTGGTTCCTGAACTGTACCTGATGAATGTAAGTCCAGTACTTTTTGGTCTCTAACAACTTACGGACCCAAGGGAAATATTTGGTTCTTGTTCTTCTGTTCATTGTTTCACTTTCCTCAATTTAATTAGCTAACTCTGTCTATGTACAGTCCAACGAGAGATGGAGGAATCTTTGTTTGTCTATTTCTGTTTCTGTTTTTCATCAACCTCTCATCTGATCGACTAGGCACTTGGTTGCATGCACTGGGGCCAGGGTGTAGTGTCACCTGTGCGGTTCTCAAGAAAGCTTCAAACATTGCTTTTCTGCAGCATTATTTGGTGAAAGAAAAGGCGGAGTGACACTTCAAGGGCAGTGCAGCATCCAGACCATTCCAGTGCGTTGAACTCATTGGGTTGAACTCAACTGGGTGGCGCTATCTACACTGTCAGGCAGAGCTATTCAGGCAGTTGGTGGCTGATCCAAAAGCAGTAGTAGAGACGATGACCATACACTGCAGCCTGGAATAGGTTATGTTGAACTCCAGGATTTATAATAAGTTTAATAGCACTGATTGGACACAAACTTCACTGATGTATCAAATGTTCGTGACACAGTGATGTTTTGTGCGGGGGACATGACAGACAGGTGATCATGCAATCAGGAAGTTTATGCAGTCTAATTTAATCATTGGGTACGCTTTTAAAGAAAGCTGCGCGCTGTTTCTTGGACGCAGGGCAGAACTACGCAAGCTGAAAAATCACATTCATTTTACATGTGCAGATCTATAAAGTTGACATGAGAGGAACGTACATTCAGGGTCATGTCTCTGGTGACAAATGTACTATTATAATATTCATTCCCCCTTAAGGTGGCGCTCCACTAACTTCAGCGAAAGAAAATATTTGAGTCGTCTCGCTGGTTGCTTCTTTGACTCTGTTTGCCTCTGAACAGGTGGTGTACACTGGGTTTGAGCTGATCAAAACAAAGGCTCATGAACTGGGGGAGAACTGCAGGAGTCGGGTTGCTAACCTATCTGTCATCATGCTATGTGCGACTTAAACTCTTGAATTCATTGCAACAATCACCAAGCGAAGTTTCTTCAGATATAATATAACAATGGTGATGCTTTTATAGAATCTGAATTGGAAAAAGTCTATATTGAGCCAGGTGGCAATTAATATAGAGTATATAGATCCCCCTCCCCTGTGATGAAATCTCAGCCTAATGAAAAGTTTGTTGAGATATTTTGAAGAGGAATGGAGCAAGCATGGAGAGAGATGGTGGGTTTTGAAATGACTCATTCCAGACTCGTTAATGGTGTGTGCGTGTGTGTGTGTGTGTGTGTGTGTGTGTGTGAGGCCTGAGGCAGGACACAGGCCCCACCATCGACTCCCACAGGAGGACACTAATGACAATCATCCTGCTTCACGGTGCAGTGGACACTCCACGCATCACATCTGCTTCTTATTCTCACCCTGCTTATTCTTACTCGCTCTTTCTCCTGAGAAGAACTCCTGCAGTCTCTGTCCCACCTATCTCACTCTCTCTCACACGCTCAGACACACACACACACACATCTGTTGTTGCATGAAAGGATAAAACAGAACAACTTACTTTTTTCCATTAAGGTATGTAGTGCCTCAACAGATAATAAATGAAATGTTCCAGTGTACGGGTGGCGCGTATATGCTGTGTGTGTGTGTGTGTTTGGTGCGCATAAGATTATTCATTGAAGTTGTTTATAGCAGAGACAGGGTAGCTGGCAATTATATATCTGTACATAAACTGTCTGAAGGAGGTGAGATCTAGAATCTCATCGCCATGCTGCCACAGTTCCCATAACGATAACGGTTTGATGCTGGGCAGCTAAGTTCTGGTTGCCTTGGGCATATTCAACCCATCTGTCGCGTATCTATAAATTTATTCTAGCCATAGAAAGATTTTGGTGTTTAATGGTCAAAGTTTAATGTTTTTTTGCCTGCAATGGTTGAGAGATCGCCTGTTTGACTTAGTGAGGGATCACAGACTTTTAGTGAGTCAGTATTGTGGCTAAACACCTCCACTGAATGTGCCCGCCTGCAAATAGGTGATCAAATGAGGTGATGGGCTGGCATGCAGTTGGTGGGACTCAAAATAGATAGATAGTTGAAGCTCATGGGAATGTCATGGGTGGTTGCAGGTATTTGATCTTGAGGCTAAGTACTGGACAAGTTAGATATGTGAAGACGCTGAAATGAAAAGCCAAATTAAATGGCAACCAATCTGTAATCAAACAGGCTCGACAAACAAACCAAGGAGGTTAAAAAGTCAAAGGTGCCGTGTCTTTAAAAGTTCATCCTCTGAAACCATGGTATCTGTGCTGGGTTGCATTCAAAGATCGAACTTGCACAAAGCCAAAAGTGTCAGTCTCATGGTGAGTGCTGTTCGCGTGGTATCACTGTAGAGACATTTCAGTCTGGACCGTGGTGAACCAGACAGACAGACTTACCATCTGACCGCCCTTTAAGCACAGGCGGGCGGGAAAAGACACCACCGAGAGACTAATGACTTCAGCTCTGGAGGAGTTCTAAACTTCAGCCTGCAGTTGGAAAAAAACATCGCCGTGACAGCTGGTCGGAACGGCAACTGGAGCTTGCGGAGTGGCGGAACCGTTGCGCTGAAAAAAACTCATCTGGAGGAAGGTTCTGGAAGTCGTTGGACATCAGCCGGCACCTGTAAGCTAAACGCGGTTGAGCATGTTTAAGACCCTAATTTGTCTGATGAAAACCAAGATGGTTTTCAAATAAACAATGTTAATAATGCGAACAATAAAATTAGGATCTTGAAAAGATTTGTGTGGCAGATAAAAAAAAACCTCTTTACTTGATGTATGCAACCCTGAGCAGAGGCTTGAAAACTACATGTTGACAAGAATAAAAGGTGAGCACTTTGATGGCAAAGTGGCTCCTGTGGTCGTCTAAAAAAAAAAATCATACAAAATCTTCTTTAATTCAGTGATGTAAGACAATAAATCGCGGAACCTACCTGAGTAAATTGAAAACTGTAAACTAAGCCTCTCAAACAGGGCTAAGTGTCTCTTAAATTCACCTTTAAAAGCATACTCGCACCAGAAAGTAAGGCTGAGCCTAAAATCAATGTAGTAACAATGTTGAGTCCTTTTAATCCCACGAGATTTTCAGACATAGCTGAAAATGCCTGACTGAAGAGGAAAAAGTGAACATGCACACACACACAAGCAACCCAAACCCTTAGAGACGCCTTTGGGACTATCAGAGCTATTACCCTGTCAATTCATGTATGTCATAAAATCCATATGTGTGTGTGTTTCCCTCTGGATGTTATTGTTGCTTATGTTGCTGTGACGAGCTGTCATTGCGGTGACTTGTGGAAGTTATTACAGAGCTGCTGAAATGTGTGAGAGGAGGCAGGGCTGGGCGGCCTGGCAGAGAAAAAAACACAGAATAGTGTTGCCTTGGTGAGCTGAGCTGTCACCCCCTGTCTTCTGTTTGTTTGTTTGATCCTCATGCAAGAGAAAGGAAACTCTTCAGTGAATCATTGCTGTTGTCTGCTGGTCCCCTCAAATGAGAGTGTGATAATCTCATCTGATGGGTCTTTAAATGATGCCCATGATCCCTCAGGGGGTCTTTTGCATAACCTTAAAGCCCTGCCACAACAAAATATTACCAGTAACTGAAATAATAACCTGCTTCAGGCTTTTTAATTGCCACCAAAAGTTTAGACATTGTCAGTTTTAAACATAGGGACATAATTGGGATAATTAGGACATAGCCTGTTGTGTCTGTGTGAGAAACAGAGGGTTAGAGACAGGTTTATCTGAGGATATGAGCAAAAAAGGTTGTGCTGTGGTGCACTGGTGGCACTGATCTAGATATTATCTGCCCTATTCTGCATTATTCTAATGATCTAATGTAGGTTGTCTCTAAAAGTAGCATGATAATAATAGAGCCATTTCCCTCATTTCACCTCTTTCATCTTCCCTGTTTGCTAGTAGCGACCACTTTGTAACCACTACAAGACTGCCCCCCACTGGTGCTTCATCATAGTGCAACAAAGAAAAGAGGAAACTGAAGCAAGTCTCAGTTCAGAGGTGTTCTTTTTTTCTGAAACACTACAAAGATTTCCATCTTAAATTAATCCTTACAGAGTGACAAATACAAACCATATGTACAGTGCATTGCTTTCTTCAAGTAAACCTACGTCATCAACTGTGTATAAACAGTGTGTCCATTATGAAGCTACAACAAATACATTTTCTTTTAGTTCAGACAATCTTTCAAGTGGGTTCCAGGTACATTTTGATACTCCAGACCGTGTCGGCAAGAGTGAGTCAAGTTCAGTCCAAACAGCCAAAAAGCCAGTCTCTCACTCAGTCTCCCTGCAGGATGAGTCATCAGCCCAAATCAGTGAGGTGGTTTTCAGTGTGGCGTCAGAAAGGAGCTCCAGCAGGGAGGGGTCATCACCAAAATGAGGCAAAGTCATTGTTGTACAATAAAATAATAATGCACTATAGTAATAATATGTTTTATTTTTACTGTGTATTGCCAAGATTCATTTTGCTATGTATCTGTACTTTTCTGTGCAGCTGTTATTTTAGGTTATTCATGTATTTATTAACAATTCCTCATATAGTTTTTAAACACGTAGCCTTTGATTGCTTTAACTTTGTGATTAACAGTGTGTGTTGACCTGGCTGGTGAGCTGCTGCATATACAATTGCCCTCACAGGGATAAATAAAGTTGTACTGAATTGAACTGAATTACATTCACTATGACTGATATAAGTTATAACATGAAAGACTAGAGTAGTCATAAATTTCAATCTCAGGTGTTATCATTTAAAATGAAGACACTTCTATATATTTAAAGAACTAAAAACTAACTAAAGTTCTAACATGTATGTGGCCTACAGTAAGATGTAAAACATTTCACATGGGCCACAAAGTCCTGTATAACCCTCTTCCGGCCTTTCATGGAGATCTTTTCGTGATAATGTTGATTTAGGGGTCATTTTTAATGGCAAACAGAGGATTCATGGTTGAACTGTATGAGCTTCTGTGATACGAAAACTCTTCACAACCGCCTGGTCCTCTCTCCAGGCGACGTTTCTCCTCTTTTTTTGTCCGCAGATGGTGAAGACACCGACTTTCTGGGCGGATTTCAGCCCGAATCACCCCCGTTGTTCTCGGATCCTCCCTTCATGTTCTCCTCCGGTCCCTCCGCCGTGCCGCTGTCCGACTCCTCCTCTATGGCAAAGCGCGTGTCCGCGGAGGAGCACAGGGAGCTGATGCTGCTCTGCTCCGTGCACAGCACGCATGCCAGCGGAGAGGGCAGCGCTCCGTCGTAGTGGAGGTGTCCAAAGTGGTTGTCGTGGTTACCGCAGAAAGGCAGGGACACTTGCACCGAGCACAGTCCGGAGACAGCGGCGGGAAAGGTGAGGCTGTGCTTCTTGGGCAGCGCGCCCCACTCCCGTTGCTCCTCCTCGTGCACTAGGCGCGTGAAGATGTTGGTCCTCCTCTTCTCCCTTCTCTTGGAACGGAAATAGCTAAGCATTATACCACAGAGGAAGACTCCGTAGAAAGACATCACTATTAATATGTACAGGTATGCGTTCCCGTCGCTTTTGTCCGCCTGGGCATTTGCGCTGCTCTGTGAGGAGAGGAGTTTGGGTGATGCTGTTGAGTTTTCCAGATGCTCCATTTTTCTTAAATTCAACCTACGTGGAGATCTTTGAAGGCGCGCTGAAAAAGATACAGAAGTACATCCATAAATATGAGGACTTTTTCACTTTTACGCACACTTTACGCACGCTTTACGCACAGGCATAGGATCCCAATGAGTGACGTTTTGTTGTACAAGTAATTACAAAGTGAAGACAAACCATAGAACACACGTGTAGAGTCATTATACACCCACAGTATGGTCAAAAAATGTTTTCAACTTCGTGTGTGACTGATGATGAAATGTCATCACGGCGTCTTTGGGATATGCAACAAGTGAAAGGAGCTACAATACACGGTCATTGCAGTGGAAAACAAAGATAATGTAAAAATGTATTAATCAGTGCTACCAGAATATTCCGTAAATGACATTCAGTGCACAGTTAATGTTAAAGTATTTTCTATATGTATAAAAATATACTATTGAGTTTATTTTGAGGTTTTGCTCGTATCTCATCTCTTACATTGGCATTTCTGTACTTTTTGTGTTACAGAAAACATTTCCCAGCAGTTCATAAAAAGTTACTAAAAGTCTACACACAATGAATTAGTTTATATAAACCAATGTTAACTGTCCACTTACCAAACTGAAGAGCTAAGTCTCATGTGATCCTTCGCAGCCTGTCTCTTCTTGCATCTCTTCTGGAGTTTGGCGGCACTACTAAATGGATGAACTTATTTATACAGAGACCCTGGATGGTCATCATGAGTCACGTGATGGGGACTGATTGTAAGATGAGTCTTGTGGCTATGGAAGTCCTGAAGGGACGTTATGTTAATACACACACACACACACACACACACACACACACACACACACATATATATATATATATATATATATATATATATATATATATATATATGTATAAAGAAACAAAAACCTTTAAAAGTATTTTTAAAAAGAGTTTTACATCTCTAGGGAATTCTTATGAAACCATCAAATGCCCATGAGCATATTAGACTTACTGACTTTCTAAGGAAGTATTACATCATCCCTTGGGTCCAACAGAAAGAAAGGTCCTGAGGGGATGTGATGGAAAAATACATAGAACAAGATAAAAAGTGAATTAATCCTAGAGTCCCTCACTAACACTCTGTCAAAATGTAACGGGATGCGTGTGCATATCTGACTTGGCGCTACTGCACTAGTCCCCTTATTTTACATTAAGCCTCTGCATTATTTTTGGGCACAAACAATAAATATATCTACTCTCCTCATCTCCTCACAGAGGATTTTTCAATTTCCTTGCAAATGAACCAGAAGCCTATGAATTAAATCATGGAAAACATTCATGAAAGGCATGGTGGAAATGACTGACAGACTACAATCATAAACAAATGATTTCTTTTAGTAATCATAACGCCAGTGTATAAATGATGCAGGGAAAGACAGACACATGGTTCCAGGAGGGAAACTGCATCCACACTGACGAATATTCTGACCATTCAGTATAAGTCTGAAGGGAAATGTATTTTCTACCAGGCTGATCCTTTACTTAAACGGATACCAACACAACAATACAAAAATACTCCATTACTCCATTACATTGCTTTATGTACAGTTAGGTTTAATGACCTCCAAAGGCTCCAGTGGGAATTTGGAGGTTGGACTCCTCCAAAGGACTGTTCTCTAGTTTACCTCCTTCAGATTTGAACAATTATTTAAACATCATCATCTGAGAAGTTTAGAAGGAAGATCATTTTTTCCAGAACTGCTAACAGCTCATAGACATCTGGAACATGACACGCATTAATGATTTTTACAGTGTGTTTTTTCCATGACTTTCTCTTTCACATAAAAATGTGAGCTCGAAATGACTGATTTAATTCAATAATGTGTCTGAACTGCACCCTTTTCACTAGACACAGCCAAGGACAAAGTCTGACAGCACAGAGAATTCACACATCAAAACTGTAATCTGGTGAGCATCAACAGTTAAATTGGATTAGGTTCCAGTCAGTCATTACTATTATTGAATAAGTGAAGACTGGTTTCACTCTTAAGCTGCTGATCAGACATTAAATGAATGGTCACATCAATCTTGTGTCCAATGAGACTGATATGCTGGATACTAAAGAATCATTAATATTTTCAATTTGACTTGGTGAGCAGCAGAAATATTAAACAATAAAATACTCCTTCATGTAGACCAAACACAATCTTTATTTACTTCATTTGAGTATTTTCCAAAGGCAAATTACAAATAAATATTTGGATGCAGTTATGTTACAAGGCAGGCTCCGATACAGAGAGGGTACACAGAGTGGAGCTCCAAAACTGGTCCATGATTATAAAATATAAATTAAAATAAAGACTGGACATGTGCTTCCTCCGCTGATCACAGCTCCACATACACAGAGTAACTGCGTGTACACTTAAAGAGGGCCGTTAAAGATCAGTCAGGAATTAGAGAGATGTGACTCAGAATCACAAGAAAAGGCAACAGGTGTCACAGTGTGAGTAATGCTGGAGCCATGGTTGTGCTGTGTGTGGACAAAATCAGTGCCACACTCTGTCATACTCATGCAGATGACCAAAAAGACGTGACAAGGCTTTAAACTGGAAATGACAATTCTGCAAAAATAAATGTCAGCTATACACACAGCAGTTGCACTTGTAAAGTCTGCTAATTTTTCAGCTAGTGCACCCATGCACACTGAGAAGTTTCTATTTAAATCCTATCTGTAATCAACTGCCTTACTTGGACAGAAATGATACATTTTCATATTGCACTATGATTTATCAAACATGACAGTGATTACACAGTAATTTCGTCTGTAATACAAGCAACTAAATGTGCATTTTTTGTGTGCACTTAGGTCTGTACAGCACATAGAAAAGTAGATTCTATTATTATAGGAAAACTCAGTAGACTAAACAACGGTGCATGTCTGTTTCTTTTCTTTTTAAATAAGTCTATTAGGTGCAGTTTCATTTTCCTAAAAAACAGCAACAGCTTCATTGATAATTATGAAAAAATAAAAATGGTTAGACCTGATACGGCCTATTGACCAACCTGCTCTAAATTGCCCTCAAATGACTTTGTGCTTTTGGTATCAAGATGTGCTGATGGGAGAGACGTCCCACAAGCATGGGAGTCCAAGTCTGACTGTGGGTGGCAGACAAAATAAACCTCTGACAGAACTCAAAACATGTTCAAAAAAAAGAAAAGAAACAAAAGAGTTAACCGTCTCCTGACCTGCAGAAAAGGCTATTTTTTAAATAAAAGTATTGAGACTGAGAGAAAGAATATGAAATCTTTAAGAAAAAACAAATCGGAAAAGAATAAAAATAAACTACAGGACAGATTTCGAGACCTACATAAACAAATGAGTGTCTTGTGGGTGAGCACAAAGCAACAAGGCAATAAACCTGTCCAACTGACCTGAGCTTCTGATGTGGCACTCAAGCAAGAGTTCAACAGACGACATCAGTTAGCACATGATCTGTTTCATAACTCACATCTGGAACAATAAGACCTCCACAAGGAGGTCACGCACCTGGACAAAAAAAAGGGAAAAGGCAGTGGTGGACAGAGATACTTTCTTCTTTTAAGCATTTTTTCAGCCTGTCTTTAGCTACAAATTCCAGTAAAAGCTGCTTCTGCAGTGGAAAAGGTTAAAATGTGCACAGTAAAGGGGAAAACTGCAACATCCTACTTTTATCCTTCTTTCTTTGAGATCTTAGGAACATTAAGATTTACCACAGATAGAGGTTACTGTGGCTAGTTCATTGATGGAGTAGAAAATAGAGGGGAGGGGTGAGAGGGCACTGGGAGTGTTGGTCTGTGCTTTGAGAATGAACAATGACATGCTGGTCCATGCTCTTATTTCCCACCATACATTCTCTCAATGTCATCCTGGTAATGTGTTTTCAGCTCCCTGCGTTTGAGCTTGAAGGCATCAGTCACTAATCCTGTCTCAGGAGTCCAAGGGTCTGGGCTCAGACGGATCTTGCGAGGAATCTCAAAGCGCTCAAGCTGGGCTGTTACAGAAAAAAAAAAAAACATTAGCACAAACAGGAATGGATATGAAAGGTTGGAGGATTGTTAAGAATCTCAAGCTGTTTCTTTCCAATTTGCAACTCAACCCCTGACCAGTTCTTTGAGCCCTTCTTACCTGCCAGTGCAGCTCCAGTGATGACCTTGAGGACCAGCTCTTCCATGGCCTTGCTATTGCACAGCTCCTCAAATGAGCCTCGAATACTGTACTGGTCAGCCAGAGCCAGCAAATGCTTCTGATTGGGCACCACAAAGCCAATCACATATGTCTCTTCACTGTATAATGGGAAAGGGAGAGGATACAGGATGTCAACAGAGAATAGTTATAAAGGGTCTTGTAACTGAAAGTTCATCTGAATAAGGTGATAGAGCACAAACATGTGCAACAGAGAGAAGGAACCATCAATTTTTCACCAAGTGACATATTCACCCTTATAAGGAAACGGAAACAATACATGTCTAAACAGAGTGTGAACAAATTGCAATCTCTAAATCTCTTAGAAACAGTATCTGTTGCACTGTGACACAGAGCTGAATAAACAGTTCACACTGAAGAAATATGTTCAGATTCAGAGTCAGAAAGGGTCAAACATGTTGTGGATCTGCTGTGAAATGCTCTCTGGTAATAAATGGAGCAGGGGGCACCACCAACTTTTAAATCAGTTTTAATGTGAACATGAATGTCTAATAGAAGCTACAATAATGTGCCGTCAGCCACGGCAGGTAAAATCTGTAGGCTTTCTCCTGTTATGGTGTAATTTTTATTTTTGGAAGGCAAAGATCTACAGTTACTGTCTGTTTGAAAATATCCATAATGTTTAAATAAGCAGATGATGGAAGTGTTAGCAAACAGTTTTCCATTTCTACATCTGGCAGAGATGGAGTAATTTAAGCATTCATTTGGAGTTGTGTCTCTGGTCACCTTACAAACATTCTCTCCTCAGCTCTGTTTGGGTCTCCTCCAGCTCCTAAGGAAAATATCTAGTTCTTTAGCTGCTCAGCTTAATTCACTATCCAGAGGCAAATGTTGTCTGTCTGCCACTTGGTACTGGGCAGGTAGTCTGCAGGGCTTAATCTAAGCTTTTTTTTTACTGAAAACATCTGCCTGTGGCAGGTAAAAACAATAGAGCAGTGAGACAGAATTAAAACAATAAAACCACAAAACCAAAAACAACAAGCTGAAAGGAGCAACAACGCTCCATAGAGCTGAGGGGAACAGCACTGTTGTTAAAATGTCTCTGTGAGTTTGTCACTGTGAATGACACTTTTCACTTTACATGTAGTCAGTTGATCCATTGATCATATAACAATATTGATAAGAGCAGCTTTAAAGAACAGAACATGAGAGTGACAGGACATTAATCAGGATGAGGTGATCAACAATGTAGCCAGAAAAGTTTACATACAAAAAGCAATTACAAGAAATCCAATAAACATAATTATAAACAGCTCTATAATATGCTTCAGTAAAGCACATTCCTACAGTGTCAAATGTAAAATTGTGGGATTTAGTGGGATTTAGTGATATCTGGTGGCGAGAACGCAGATTGCAACCAACTGAATGCCCGGACCCTCACCCTTCCCTTTCCAAGCGTGTCGGAAAGTCTACTGTGGATGTCAGGTGACAAAATGGCTTCAACTACTGCATCAACTACTTTGTCAAGTGAAGAGGTTCATTTATATAGCTATATTTAGATATCATGTTAAGTTGTTAGTCTGTATAACTATAGGTCATGGCTGACATGTGGTCTCTCCTTTCTTCCTCTTTCTCCTCCATATACAAGCTGCAGCATAAACATAAAAATACAAATGGCCCCATATAGAGTCACTGTTTGGTTTGGTTTGTCCGTTCGGGGCTACTGTAGAAACATGGCCGAGCAACATGCTGGAGTCATGGAAGAGGACCCTCTCCCTATGTAGATATAAATAGCTCAATCTAAGTGAAGGATTAAAACATACTAAACATACTTATGTTTATTATATTCCATTTCTAGATCCCTGTATATGTTGCACACTGGTCCTTTAAATTAAAGACAAACTGTGGAGTTTTCTTGTGAACAAAGTTTCTGTTTACATTCAAGTGTTACTTACCAAAGCTCAGAGGGTATCCTTGAGCTTTAATGAACATACTGAATGGATTTCCTTCTTCACGTAACATTTGCAAAGCTGATTTTAATTTTGAAACCTGAATTACTTTTATCCATGTTAATTTGCAAGCAGCCACAGCTACTTCTTCTCGCATCCAAGTGAACACAGAAACAGTTTATTTCAGCTGGATTTCATGATGATGTGGACAATGATATATGCACTGGATAAGTAAAATACCACTGTAGTTTTTCATAATCTATACATTAACACACGCACATACCTGTTGGCATAGGCACAGATGTTGTCGACCAGAGGGCAGTTCTTCAACATGGCCTCCACCTTTCCCAGGGAGACGTACTCTCCTGCCTGCAGCTTCACCAGGTCTTTCTTACGATCTGAAAACAAAACAGAGACAGCTGCTTGCAACAAAATGTTGTGTTGTGTATATCCATGTGCACTTCTGTAAGTGTGGATATGTGTGTGTATATCTTAAAAAGAGGGGAGGAAGCTGTGTGTATCTGACCAATGTCATACAGATAAAAGAGAAAAGCTGGATGTTCTGGCTGACTGAAGTACAGGACTGTGGAGCAGTTCTGGGAAGTGAAGTAGAATGTGATTCGTTAAAAGGTTTCTTGCCAGACTGATGGATGGAAGCGGAGGGGAGAGGTTGTCTGGATGTCATCCAGGAATGTGAGGCACAATGTTGATAATTTTTACTTTTGATGTTGCAGCATATGAACCAGGACAGATTTCCCCCGAATAATCTTCACCCACCAAACCATGTATCTGATCCACACAACCGCCTATTTAAAAATTCATCCATCCAACTTTCCTCACCAATTATTTTGAGGCACCCGTCTTCATGAAACTCTCCGATGTCTCCTGTGCAGAACCATCGCTGGCCGTTCTCATCTACAAAGAAGTCTTCTTGGTTTTTAGCCTCGCTCTTGTAGTATCCCATGGATATATTTGATCCACCAATAAGAATCTCTCCTCGAGGATGTGGCTTGTCCTTGCTACGGTAACCACCTGAAAGCAGGGTTTAATGTCAGTGAATGCAATGGAAATGAACACTGCAATAAAACAAACATCCATCCATCCATTATATATATATATATATATATGTGTGTGTGTGTGTGTGTGTGTATATATATATATATATATATATATATATATAAAATTTTTTTAGATAAAAACCTGACAGCATGTTTACCTTAAATTCTGTTTCTGCTCTGCAAGCCAGACAACCAATAAACTCAACTTGATAAGTATCAAGATTTAACAGAGTGTAATAAAAATGAGTTATGAACCCTTACATAAAAAGATGGAAGTTATACAAGAAAGGAGAGAAAAGTGTTATGCTTTCCTTAGAAGGTTATGATTCAGCTACAGTGATCTCTCCTGAAATGCTGACAGTCTATCTGGGCTGGGGAATGTGGAAACGACTGGTGGATGGACTAGTAAACTGAGGAAAGTGTTTATGTGAGTGTGAGCATGAGGTGACAAACAAGAAAGGACAGCAACAAGGACTGATGTATGTCCCTGTGAATCCTTTAAACACTGTGTATTTCATCATGAATTTTGTGTGGCAAAGGCAGGAGAGCAATACATGCCTAGAGTGTGAACAAATTGCAATCTCTAAATCTCACCGACAGTATCCTTTTGCTGTGACACAGAGCTGAATAAACAGTTCACACTGTGAAGAAATATATTTCAGATTCCAAGTGAAAGGGTCAAACATATTTGTGGATCTGCTGTAGTATAGTAATAAATGGAGCAGGGGGCTACCAACACAATCAGTTTAGTAAAACATGGATAGCTCCATTAGGCTAATAATGGCGTCAATGAGTAAAATCATGGAAAACTATGGTGTAATTTTTATTTTGGAAGGCAAGATCTGGGTTACTATCTGTTTAGTATCTTATTCATTTAAACAACAGATGGTGAATGTTTCATTCATCATGAGATGAATAATTTAAACATTCATTGAGTTTGTCTCTGGTCACCTTACGAGCATTCTCTCCTCAATCCTCCAGCTCTAAGGAAATATCTAGTTCTTTAGCTATGACAATTCACTATCAAGGAGACATTTGTCTGTCTCTGCCACTTGGTACTGGGCGGAGTGGTCTGCAGGGCTTAATCTAAGCTTTTTTACTGAAAACATCTGCCTGGCAGGTAAAAACAACCATTGGTGGTTAAATTAAAACAATAAAATACAAAACCAAAAACAGCAATGAAAGAACAACCATAAGGTAGAACAACCCTGTTGTTTAAATGTATGAGTTTGTCACTGTGAATGACACTTTTCACTTTACATGTAGTCAGTTGATATTAAGTCATATTAATATTGATAAAAGAGCAGCTTTAAAGAACAGAACATGAGTGACAGGACATTAATTAAAGGTTGGTCAACAATGTAGCCAGAAAGTTTGAAAGCAATTACAAAGAAATCAATAAACATAATTATAAACAGCTCTATAATATTAGCTGGTAAAGCACATTCCTACAGTACCAAATGTAAAATTGGCGGATTTAGTGGGATTTAGTGATTATGTGAATGCCCGGACCCTCTTGCTTCCTTTTCAAGCGTGTGGAAGTCTACTGGATATGGGTGATGGCTTCAACCACCATCAACTACTTTGTCAAGTGAAAGTTGTACCTGTTTAGATATCATGTTGATCTGTAACTATGGAATTATTTGACATGGTCTCTCCTTTCTTCCTCTTTTCTCCTCCATATACAAGCTACCAGCATAAAACATAAAAATACAAATGGCATATAGAGTCCTGGTTGGACATGGTTCAGGCTATGAGAAACATGGCCGAGCAACATGGAGTCGCCGGAGGACCCTCTCCTATGTAGATATAAATAACCGATAAAATTGAAGAGTTGACATACTAAACACTATATTTGTATATTCATTTCTAGATCCACATATATATATTGCACACTGGTCGCTAAATTAAAGACAAACTGTGGGAGTTTTCTTGTGAACAAAGTTTCTGTTATTTTGTTTCAATTGTTACTTTTGACTCAGAGGGTATCCTTGAGCTTTAATGAACATACTGAATAGTTCCTTCTTACGTAACATTGCAAAGCTGATTTTAATTTTGAAACCTGAATTACTTTTATCATGTTAATTTGCAAACTCTTCTTCTCGCATCCAAGTGAACACAGAAACAATTTATTTCAGCTGGATTTCATGGGTATGGATGATGATATCTGGATAGTAAAATACCACTGTAGTTTTCTTAATCTATACATTAACACCACGCTTTACATACCTGTTGGCATAGGCACAGATATTTATCGACCAGAGGGCAGTTCACCAGCAGCCTCCACCTTTTGGGAGCGTGCTCTCCTGCCTGCAGCTTCACCATGAATACTTTCTACGATCAAAACAAAACAGAGACAGCTGCTTGCAACAATGTTGTGTTGTATCATGTACTTTGTAAGTGTGGATATGTGTGTATATCTTAAGAGGGAAGCTGTGTGTATCTGACCAATGTCATACAGATAAAAGAAAAGCTGGATCAATTTCGCTGACTGAAGTACACAGGACTGTGGAGCAGTTCTGGGAAGTGAAATGAAGATATGATTCGTTAAGGTTTGCCAGACTGATGGATAGAGCGGAGGGGAGAGTTGTCTGGATGTCATCAGGAATGCTGTGTTGATAATTTTACTTTTGATGTTGCAACAGGATTAGTTTGAATAATCTTCACCCACCAAACCATGTATATGATCCACACAACCGCCTATTTAAAATTCATCCATCAACTTTCCTCACCAATTATTTTGAGGCTGCGTCTTCATGAGCTCTCCGATGTCTCCTGTGCCGATAGCGCTGGCCGTTCTCATCTACAAAGAAGTCTTCTTCTTGGTTTTAGCCTACGCTCTTGTAGTATCCATGGATACTCTTTGATCCACCAATAAGAATCTCTCCTCGGATGTGGCTTGTCCTTTCACGGTAACCACCTGAAAGCAGGGTTTAATGTCGATGAATACAACGATAAACACTGCAATAAAACAAACTCCATCCATCCATTATATATATATATATATATATGTGTGTGTGTGTGTGTGCTATATATATATATATATATATATAAAATTTTAGATAAAAACCGAGCAACTGTTTACCTTAAATTCTGTTTCTGCTCTGGAATAACCAATAAACTCAACTTGATAGTATCAAAGTTGTGAGTGTAATAAAATGAGTTATAAAGACCCTTACATAAGATGGAGTTATACGAAAGGAAAAGAGTGTTATGCTTTCCTTAGAAGGTTATGATTCAGCTGATGATCTCTCCTGAAATGCTGACAGTGATCTATGCCGTTGGGAATGTATGGAAGCGACTGGTGGGATGGACTAGTAAACTGGGAAAGTGGGCATGCAGTGCTGGGCGCGGGGTGACAAACAAGAAAGGATGGCAACAAGGACTGATGTATGTCCCTGTGAATCCTTTGACACTGTGTATTTTAGTAGCTGAATTTTGTGTGTGTGTGTGTGTGTGTGTGTGTGTATCTCGCCTCCCAGTCTCACTCACCCTCCACCCAGTCTCTGAGCTTTATCTCACAGCAAACCAGCGGCCCTCCCACTCTCCCAGTGCTGTAATCCCACTCTGCAAGAGACAACACGCACACATGATGATCAGAAAGCACACTAGCATCAAGGCATGACATTTATTACCATAGCAACATGACCTCACATGTTCCCTCGCCATGGAAACCCCATCCCAAAGGAATATCTACAAAACTGTGTTTTCCTGGCTCAAATGACCACAGTGGAGAGCTGGGCAGTGGGCCACTCTGTTGGTTTGGTCTGCCTGGGAAAGGCTGGGAGGGTTTCCATTATCTGACAAATGTGCTGGCAATGAAAGTCAGTAAATCAGCTGTATAGTTCAAAACAGATTATTGGGGAAGTCATCACTACCAGAGATACAACCGATATCCTTTTATGCACATAGTTAAGAGATGCAAAAATATTTCCCTGTTTCAGTGAACAGGATAAAAACTTGATGCTAACTAGGTTCTAAGTGTACAATAACTTGCTGCCAGTGTTGATTTTTCCACACAACTACATCCTCTTTTATAAAACAAATAACCTACTCCCTTTTCTGTTTATTATAACCCACGCACAATATACTTTATTTCTCTCCCATCCAATTTCCCATCCCTGTCGTAAAATTCCCCCTCCCTCCTCATGTTCTCCCACTGTTTTTATCTTTTCTTCAGGTTGTGGAAACTCCATTGTAAGTAACTTTCCACAATTACTCAATATTATGCAACTTTTCCAGTTAATGAATCTTCATTTGGAGACATTTACTATTTTAATTTCATTGTAGTTAAAAAGCATTTGTTACTGTTGATATATTGCTGTCCTTTTACATCAGTTTACTGCAGATAAACATGACAAAGTCTGTCTAGCCATGCTAGCAGCCGTGACATTAACACAACAGTGCTGAGAGTCTCCTCAGAGGGACATGAATGCTTCTGACAAATTTAATTTGAATCCATCCATTTGTCCTGACATTTCTCTTAAAGGTCCAAATGTGAGCCTCATGGTGGTTCTTAAAGAAAAGTATTTGTCCTCTGTGGACAATGAATGTCAGAATTTCATTAAAATGCATTCACTAGTTGCTGAGATATTTTAATCAGGACCTAGAGCCACGTCACCAGCATGGCTAGTCTTACGGCTTTCCGTCTAGATTCTAACATTCTGATTTCATCCAGAAAACAAATGACATGAACACTGGATATCAACATTATTTGGTTTCTTTTATGGTTCAGAAGACTAGGATTTTTTTCAAATAGTAATTTCAGAAATTCCACTTTTTTTAAATCAGGAACACTTGTATGCTTACTTTATACCTCCTGGTCCCAGTGTATAGTGTCTTTTTTTGAGAAAAATCTGAGAAAATCAAGTAATTCTGTTCTCTAAAAATATCTGTGTTTAAGTTGTACTGATACAATGTATTAACAATATACTTGTTGAGTTACAGTAACTGTAGCAGTAGTATTTTGAGCTCAGAACAAGATTTGAGGGTCATTATTTTTCTTTTCTTTATTTTATGCTTTGTTGAATGTTTCTACATATACAGTCTGCACCCTGAGTGTGTGCTACTGTAGGACTGTCATTCTTGCTTACGCTCGCAGAGGGTCCCAGTTCCACAAGTCTCTGTCAGGCCATAACCCTGACCCACTGGGCAGCAGAAACACACATTCATGAACTGCTGTGTAGATGCAGAGAGTGGCGCTCCTCCTGATAACAAGACTCGCAGCTGACCTCCCAGCAGAGAGCGAATTTTCCTGAACACCAGCCTGAATGGATGGATGGTGGAGGAAGAATATTAGAGAGTGGACAGGTATGTGCAAATGTAAAATACATGCTATACTGGTTTAGAAAATTCTATAACTTTTAAAAACTCTTGAGGACAAGACTCTTACAAACATGCACCTGTACTAACTCTCTACATACTTGTCACATAGAGGTGTGCTATATCCTTTGGCAAGCTGCTTCAGCTTGTAGTTATATGCCAGAATGAAGAGAGTTCGCTGGACGCAATTCATCTCTTCGACCTTGGTCATCACATTCTTATAGATACGATCCATGATCTCCTGGAGTCAGGAAGCGGGGGCAAGTGCGGAGGTGAGATAGAGAGAGACAGGTGATGAGATACGTGCTCAGGCTAAATGAAGAAATAGAGGAAGCAGAGGAGGCCAAAACATAGGAGACATGATAAAGAAGAGTAAGAGGGATGAATCAGGGAGAAACTGAAAATGCAGAGAAACAGATAGCCAGACACTTTGGCAAGATACAACAATAAATTTGGTCTGTAAGTGCTGTGAAAAGATACAAGTTTAAGACATAAGAGGTGCCGCACAGTGGCACTGCCATTAAAGCTCCCAATTTGAAGCCCAGCCAGTGTTCTGACATTTTAAGTGTGACTGAACCAAAGATGTTTGGGATATTGTTTTATTACGATCAATAAAAAAAGTAAAAAAAAAAAAAAAAAGTAATGTGGAACACGTGTTCTTAAGTTTGGTTGCATAACACCAAGGCTTCCCAGTGGATTACTTACAAGAAGTGACCTACAAAACCAGAGGAAAACCAAAGGAGTCCACAAGAGTGAATCTCTGGGTAGGTTAGATTAGCGGCAAAATTCTGGTGGATGTGAGTGACAGTGAACTCAAACAGGCAGAAAAATTCTGCAAAGCTCCAGCGTTGACCAACAATTCTCTATGACTTGAACTCAATAAGGGAACCTTTTGACATTGCACACATTTTAGCAGGTTTTAGTGAATTTGTTTATTTGGCTCAGTTTTCTTAGTCAGGGATTAACTGGATGAAAATGGGTGAATTGGTGGTAGGAACAGTATGGTGCTGGGAACAGGAATGTTAATCGAAGCAAATGGTATTATTTTATACCCTGGTTATATCCAAGTTGTTTCCATGACTTTATGCGATTTCTTGAGCTTCCTACTGTCATAGGAACTGCAGTGAAGACAAGTGCAACCCACATATCAACAACACTTCATCATCCAAATCAGTGTCATCAAAAGTTGGACTCATAGTTAAATGGGGAAAAGGGCACAAAGAACAAAGAACAAAAAAAAACAACAAAAAAAAACAGCCGGTCCGTGTGTGTGTGTGTGTGTGTGTGTGAAGCTCAAGCAGTGAGAGAGGAAGTCGACACAGGATTCATGCAGCAGCCAGTTGTCATATCACAGCAAACAATTTGTACGTGTGTTAGTGTGTGTGTGTGTTTGTGTGTGTGTGTCGTGGGGATAACCACATGGGGCTTTCTCACGTTCTGTTTACAGCTGTGAATGGTTCCAGACACTGGGGCCCTCTGACCTTTACACTACGACCACTGGGAGATGGGGTGGGGGTGGGGACGGGGCTCTGCTCATGGTGTGAGAGAAGGACAGGATAAAGCAGCAAGGCCGTATGTCTCGAACTAGCCATCAGGCAGCCTTGTTAACATGAGCAATGTAATTATAATGTCCTATTGCCAGGAAGCGGCGTCACTTCTCATCGTTTGTTATTACTCATTGTCTATGTAACATGCTTCACACCAAATGGACAACGCACAATAAATGATGAGTGGGGAACAGTTTTATTGTATTGCAGGGCATGGTAACTGATGTGATGGGGTGTAGAAAATTTGTGAATGATTGTGGCCAGCTAGCTAAATAGCATTAGCTACTGATCAGTTTTTTAGCTGCAGACTACTACACTATGTTCACCGGCTAGTTGCTAACTTTGTCTGCTCTGTGGAGCGTAAAAACAAAAACAATGAGCTGAAAGACGCTAAAATGTAAAGCTCAAGGAAACTGCAGTCGGATCGCAATTCTCTATCACTACAGACAAGGCCTTCCACAAACACACAGTCATCTAATGGATTATTCATACAGAATATGAATTCAAATAGCTTTTATCTTTATATTTTTGAGGGCAGTGATTTAAAATTAGATGACATTCTGCTGTAAACTTTCACTTTTCAGCTCACACTGCATGCCCTACTTTTTCCCTATTACTGTTTCCCTAATACTGTAAACTCCCTCTAAAACTAATAAAGCTTTTAGGCAGGGTAGAACTCCCGCTCTGCTCTTTCACTGACAAAATAAATACAGCCATGCTAGGTTTTGAGTAAAGCCCATTCTGGTGTCATCACTGCTGGAATGGAATCTCTAAAATATACCTCAAAGACAAGCAGGACTAGCCAACGTTAAATATGCCATTGTAGCCCCTGAGTGTCCTACTTTGTTTGATAAAGTGATAAAGAGCACCACTGGCCAGTGGTAGGAGGTAGAGAGTATTTATGTCACTGTCAGTTCAGAGACAGATCCAGCAGATCCAGGCCTGCTGGACTCTGTCACTACTACCCCACCGATGACAAATACAGAGTAAAGTCTGTCCTGCTCCCAAATGAAGCCAAACTCAGGCCAACAACATCATGAAACATTTAAGAAAGAGTGACTCAATGAGAGATGCTGTAAATGTTAAGGCTTCTCAGACATTATTCTGTATGATGCACAGTAGTGTGCTGAGTGTACTGTGTTGACATACCGGAACAGCTGCCATCACAGTGGGCTGCAGGACGCTGGTGTCTCCCTTGCTTCCTGTCTTGATTTTGGTTGACTTTGGATGGGAAAAGGAAGCAATAATAATGACTGCACACGTCAGAATTGTTGTTTTATACAAGGAATTCTTTGATTCATGATTTGATACATTGATTTAATTTGCTGGTGTTCACCAAGGAGGCAGACAGCAGTTTCAGGTCTGTAGGATTTGGTATGGTACAGTGCAACCATGTGTGGTATAGTGCCAAATATTTTGAAGTTACACTGAGATTAGGTATGCAATCCATCAAACAAACTGAATAAAACATTAATGGATGTTGCATATTAAATGCGCTGTGTATAATATTTCACCTCTGTGAGAATCACACTGCTGAGTGTGCTCTCATGTTCAAAATAAGCTACACCTCTCAGACACATTAGTATTCAATATGCCTTGAGTTAGATGAGAAGATTGATACCACTCTCATATCTGTACAATAAATATGTAGCTAGAGCAAGTAGCTGATTTAGGTTAGCTTGGCGTTGAGACTGGAAACAGGGATAGCAGCTACCCAGCCTGCCCTCTGGGCAAGAAATAGTCCGGCACATAAAGCCTGTGAAAAGGCAAACTGACATTTTTATACTTTTGTTTTTGTATGGATGAAGCTATTACGCTAAATTACTGAGCTTTAGAGATACTGGTAGGTGGATATTGGAATGTTTGGATGCAGCTAAGCTAGCTGTTTTCACCTAGCTTTATGCTAAGCTAGGCCATGCAGTTGCTAGCTAAATCTACATATTTTGTGTACAGACACAGTACTGGTATTACTCTTCTCATCTCACTCTGCAAAAAAGTAAATGAGTGTATTTCCTAAAATGCCAAGCTATTCCTTTACAACAGGCAACCACATGAAGTTTGCCTAATAAAATGAGAAAAGTTATGGTTTGATACAGTTTAGAGCGCTTCACAATTGACATGACATGAACAGTACTGTTTAATGTTACCTTACCTGGTCGACAAGAGTCTGAGGTGAGGAGTAACCGATCTTAAAGCCGAGAGATACAACTATGTGTTCTGCAGTGAGTTCCAGTACATGGGCGAGAGGCAGATAGGCAATGTACGTGTTCGTCTCACTGTAAACACAAAGACGCTCCTTTAAAAAACCTGTGAAAGGAACTAACTCAAGCATTAGGTCTGGTTAAGCTGATCAAGCTAAATAAATGTAATTCATGCATGTACAACCTTCTGTATAATTAGTTTTAATACAAACTATCATGATCTCTGGAGTCGCAAATCATATGATAGTAATCTTTAGAGGATAATTGATGTGTATCAGAAAGATTATCTGGACAAAATCTGAGTTGTCTTTTCTTTTACTTGGACTTGACTATGATCTACTGGCTACATACAGTATTTATGTCAACACAAGTACTTCTGGATCCTCCAAATTCTAGAGAATCGCATTTCATCAAAAATGTTTGAAATCCACAGAGTACATGATGAAGAGGTTTACACTGTTGTTTTACTTAATACGCACAGGAAAGCCATCATTTTCATAAGACGTCTGATTGTGATGGTAACATTCATAACCCTTCTGGCCTCTCTTCTCTCCCTGCCTCCCATCCTTCCAGTTTTTTCCTCTGCTCTTACCCAACTCCCTCTCCTCTGCATTTCCTCTCACCCCTGTCTCATTCCCCAGAGAGAGGGGTCAATTTTTCTTTTAATGAAAATACTTGTGTTGTATGATGGCACTGGCTAATTATAATACTAATACTTGTGCATGTGCTCAGTTGACATGGAAGCCCTGACTAAGAAGTTAGCAGAAAAGAGCATTTGGCATTTTTCCCTTAAACACAGCCCTATCACACAATCTTAAAGCCAACAGTACATAACCAGTGACAGCAGAGATTAGTGCAAGGGGAGAGTTGGAAAGAGCAGATAAGAGGAAGTTAATGTCCTCTCTGTGCTGATATAGTGTAATTTAAACAGCTTGTCTCTTCTTGAGATACATTGAGGAGACTCTCTCAGGCATAAATGGACTTAGGCGCATACAGAACTTACTAATAGAAATAAAAAGGCAGTGGTGTAAAATTCTGCTCACAACACTAGCACAAAGAGTCCCGGGAACATCACTACCACTCATAAAAAGCTGAAGTGGCTTCAATTGATTTAGGTTAGACATTTTGGGACACATGAATTTGGTGTCTTGCAGAGAGTTATGCTTAGTTTAAAACTACAGCAGCTAGTTAGCTTAGCACAAAGTCTGGGGGGAACAGCTAATCTCATTCCCTCTTGAAATAACAAAATCAATTTACAGGCACCTCTAAAACTCACAAAATAACATTTTATCTGCCAAAGTGTAAACTGGACAACTTGTGATTTCTAGTTGAAAAAAATCAGATTTAAATCAGGAACAATAATAAATCTACAATAAAAAAAAATGTAAACTAGGTTACAAAAACAGGGCATTGTTGGAAATGTGCAGCATACAGCCTTACTATTATAAGTAGGAAAAATGTATGAGTAATATTTAAGTAGGAAAAGTGTGTAACATACAATATGGTTTAGGTGTTTGTACGTGAGTTTGTGTGGCCTACTTCAGATAAGATAGTCGCTCAGCCATTCCTGTGATGCCAGCAATCATGTTGCTATGGGAGATCATGACGCCCTTTGGTATGCCCGTGGATCCACTTGTATACATGATGACTGCAATGTCTGAAGGCAGCGGCTGCACACGCTCACGTGTGGCTGTAATGTGAACAGAGAAAACATGCATACATGCACAAACACACACGTGAGCTGAATAGTACAGAACTGCATTACAGTAAGGGCTTTGAACATGACTCATGTGATTTGTGTATATTGTATTTATATATTAACTGGCCACAAAACACACACACACACACATAAGGACACAGACTAAATTGTGACAGCCATGCACAAAAATGCATCCATGTTTATACACTGTCCATACAGACACATTCTTGGAATAAAAGTAATAGGCTTTCTTCCATTTGTTGCATGTGTGCAAGATAAACATTTTAAACAGAAGACAATGCATTATGTGACAAGGAGATATTCAAAAGTGTCTGTAATCCAAGAGAAACCTTGTAAAAATTCAAACACAGGGATGAAAATAGTCAGCTGTGATAGTAAAAAATCCGGCTCGTCTTGGCACAGTGAAGGATTTGTGTCTGACTGTGCTGACCAGAAACATCATCTCCATTCCTTTACTCCTCTTTCTCTCATCTTTTTCCCACTCTCTCACATTTTTTATCCTTTTTTCAAGTCTCAGACTTCAGCTGTGTATATCTGGCACTATTGTCCTCTGTTTATCCAGCCCAGGCTGTCAGCTTAGTGTGTGTGTTTTCTATGGGCTTCCCAGTCACCTATAGGCCTAAATATTCTTTTATTTTGCACCCATGTTTGTTTTTAAGCACCCTAACGCAAATCTAAAAAGCGTAAAGGCCACGTTCAAACCTATGTGATTTAAATGGAGCCAGTCTGACGGTGCAGCGGGACAGGGGGCTCCGGAAAAAGTTAAACCTGGCTTATGGCTTTTAGCAACTTTTAGCATCAAGCAAGGTGCTGCATTGGCAAATCACATAAATGTAAGTGCACATTCCTAGTAGATTACAATAATTGGTGTGAATGCTGTACTGTTTACCTTGTGATCATTGTGACAAATGATACAGTAATTACTGCAGTGGTAACTTTACAGAGATGTAAGAACTATTCTAAATGGTTGCCCAGTGTTTTAGTATTCTTTATTCATGCAGAGCTGAAGTCAGTCTTAACACAGCCTAAGGCAGAGCGCTAAGATTGCTTCCCTTCCCTTTTTCCCATGATTCCTGTGGCTCTTGTTGCATGTAGTGGCTTTGGAGGCTTACGATCAAGACTTATAATCAAGACCAATAATGGTTGTGGAGCATGTGTCTCAAAATCTAAGAATGTTTAACTAGGAAAAGGTTGACAAGATATAAGTTGAGCCCATGGAACACAGAGTGATGAATCCCCTGCCGTCTGATCTGGGACTCCTACTGCCTAAATAAATAAGTCCAAATCAGTTTAGAGGGTGAAACAAAACCAGTTGGTGGTTTCCTAGTCTAGCAGCAGTGTACTCTTCATGTGAAATGAGGGGCTAATTCCTGTTTTTATCTGTTCCGCTCAAAGTCATGGAGCTAAAGTAAGGTGGGGATGGGGGCCATAAGGAAGAGGAAGGGTGCAGTACGTTAGATCACATGGGAGGCATCTTCTTTCCTCTTGCCAGGTTACAGACATGCTGAACATTCTGCAGGCAGTGGCAGTGTATGGTGGCCTGCAGCTCTCCTGCTGTCAGTGCACTCCATCCTCCTCTGGCATGCTGCCTCTGTCATCTGCAGTTCAGGAGGCACAATAAGGCTCAGTTATTTTCTTTGGTGTGTCTTTCTGTCGGTGTTCAGGTGTATGTGTGCGGCAATAGAGGTGCAGTCACCAGTAGATAAACGCCTGAGGCATAAGTAGCGAAAACTACGTTACGAACAACACGAACCCACCGGTTGTGAGGATAAGGTGATCGTCGGGACCAGTATCTTTGGTTTGTGTTGACAGTACTAAAATTCATTATTTTGGTTATCATATTGATATTTTAATTATTATCAGTCAAGTCTGTTCATTAATCTTTTGTACCCATGAATGAGGCTCACATCACTATTCGGATGTGGATCATTTCATGACCCAAAGTTGGATAAGAGGTTGGCGTGGTGATGCGGCCTCAGCCGGGATCTGGAAGGATAATCTGGAGGTGTGCATTTGGGTTCAATCAGCCCTGTCCCAATCAGACAATCCTTGGTTTAAATCAAAATGGCTTTTCAGCAGACGCTGTTTGTTGTGGGCAAAGGGATAATCAGTGGGAAAAGTGAGAGAAGAGATGAATGGAGGTGTGATGATCGCTGCTGTGTAGAACAGTGGTTTTTTTCTCGCTGTTCTTTTCATCCTGCCTTTGATTTCGGGACTTTGTGGTTTGCAAGACTTTTGAATATCTCTCTCGCAATGCATTGTTTAAAATCGTTTATCTGCACACGTGCGACAATGACCTATTACTTTGTTCCAGGGGTGTCTGTGGGACGGTCATGTAAACGGACATTTTTTGTGCATGGCTGTGCAATTTAGTCATATCCTTAGCCGTGATGTGGCTGTTTTGTGGCGGTTGTACTCTGGCCTGTACATCCCGCGGGGTACAGCGCCACCGTGGTTCCTGGCGGCTCACGTGTGTCATTTGGCGTACCTGCATGTTTTCTCTGCTACGTACCGGCTACACGTGGTGATGTGCAGCCGCTGCCTTCAGACATTGCAGTGTCGTAACAAGTGGATCACGGCATACCAAAGGTATGATCTCCCATAACGCTTTATGATTGCTGGCATCGGGAATGGCTGAGCGACTATCCTGAGTAGGCCACCTGGCTCACGTACAAACACCTAAACCATATGCATCATTACACGCTCCTGCTTAAATATTACCATTTTCTACTTACCGTAAGTGAGCTGTATGCTGCATTTTTAACCTGTTTATGACTGTTTTGTTCGTCTGGTTTTTTCTAACAATCTGCGTTATAAATTTACGAATAGTACGGTTTTAGAGTTGCCTGCCAATTTGATTTTTGGTATTTCAAGGAATGAATTAGCTGTTCCCAGACTTTGTGCTAAGCTAACTGGCACTGTGGTTTAAGAAAACTAAAGCATAACTTTCTCTACCCAAGACACCAAATTCATGTGTCCCAAAATGTCTAACTTAAATCAATTGAAGCCACTCCAGCTTTTATATAGTGTTAGTGTTCCCGGGACTCTTTGTGTAGATGTTACAACAGGTACACACCACTGCCTTTTATTTCTAGTAAGTTCTGTATGCGCCTAGAATCATTGTATACCTGAGAAGTCTCCTCAATGTCTCAGAAGAGACAAGCTGTTTAAATTACTATATCAGCACAGAAGGACATTAACTTCCTCTTATCTGCTTTCAACTCTCCTGCACTAATCTCTGCTGTCACTGGTTATGTACTGGTAGCTTCGTTGAAATGGGGCTGTTTAAAATGCCAAATATAACACTACATAACTTCTGGTCCAGGGCTTCCATGTCAACTGAGCATGCACAGAAATATTAGTATATTAATAGTGCATCATACAACACAAGTATTTTCATTAAAGAAAAATTGACCCTCTCTCTGGGGAATGAGACAGGGGTGAGAGGAAATGCAGAGGAGAGGAGTTGGGTAAGAGCAGAGAAAAACTGGAGGATGGGAGGCAGGGAGAAGAGGCCAGAAGGGTTATGAATATTACCATCACAATCAGACGTCTTATGAAATGATGGCTTTCCTGTGCGTATTAAGTAAAACAACAGTGTAAACCTCTTCATCATGTACTCTGTAGTTTCAAACATTTTGATGGTGATTCTCACAAATTTGGAGGATCCGTGCCCGTGTTGACATAAATACTGTATGTAGCCAGTAGATCATAGTCAGGGTCAAGTAAAAGAAAAGACAACTCAGATTTTGTCCAGATAGTCTTTCTGATACATCAATTATCCTCTAAGATTACTATCATGTGATTTGCGACTCGAGATCATGATGGTTTGTATTAAAACTAATTATGCAGAAGGTTGTACGGCCATGAATTACATTTGGTAGCAGTCAGCAACCAGACCTAATGGCAGGTTGGTCTGAGACTGAAACAAATCTTTGTTGTCGGACTGGTACGCCACGGCCCTGGCATCTGCCTCTCTTGCTCAGAGCTCACTGCAAAATTGTCCCTCTCGGCTGGGCTCGATTGCCTCTCGACTTCAACCAGGCAAATATTTTGATAAACAGTACAGCTAATATAACGGTGGACTTTTGCCTTGGCAGTGAAGCCAATACACAGTGGATGTAATGTCCTCACAAACACAAACACAGAAACACACATACCTTTACACACACACGTGTTTGCATTCACTGGGGGCCTTTGGCGCTCGCCAATGCCTCTGTCAGCATCAGATGCTCCGTAGACTCTCTCACCTCCTCTGACCCATCACCCCTCATTTCTCTCATTCTCTCCTCCCCTCCGTCTCTTACCCCATCACTCCTTCCAGCCTTTAACTCCTGTCCTCTACCCCCCGCACCTGCACTATATATTTATCCACTGCCTAGTTGCTTTATAAAAGGCGCTTTATTGGCTTGACAGCACAGCGTATTTTTCCGAGCCTGACGGTTTAATGGAGCATGAGCCAAAGCACACAGAGGAAATGGAAAGGGTTCTGAGGACAATCAAAAAGATTTAATGAACTTAAAGTACTGCTGTGGATGTTCATAGTAGAGAAAGCACTCTTTGGTACAGAACATATTAAAGAGTAAACCAGCAGGGAATCCCTTAGGGCAGAAAGCTGCTGCTGACTTATTCTTTGACATCAGAATAAGAAACAGGAAAAACAGGAAAAAAAGTATTTTGTTCAAAGGAATATTTTGCTTATTTTCTTTTATGTGGCAGTAATTCTGTTGTTTTAATGCCTCAACTAACAACTGTCTCAACTGCTGTTGAGATTCATTTGGAGTTGTTCACTGGAAGAAACCAAAAACTATTTGGGGCTGACAGGTACAGCATTTTATACATGTGATTACATCAGAAAAATGACGGCTACTGTGATATAAGCTGAAAGAGTCATTTTCTGGTACAAAAGAGGCCCTTTTGTTGAGAGTATGATCGATGTATGGCGACACTGTACATGTGTAACATGAAAATGTATTGTGTATTTGAGTGTGCTTCCATTACAAGAAAATGAAACGGATGGAAAGACAAAGTGAATGAAGAGAAATGGGACACTTATGTAACAGCAAGGCAGAAGGGACAAATTGACCTTCTTCTGTCTCAGCTGGGCCCTGCATGTTACAAGTTGTTCACTGCAACCACTAACATGCGTGTGCACGAACATGCACAGGCACACACACAAACACAAATTGCAATAAATCAGCCTAATTCAGACACATTTGGAAGATGCTCAGTGGGAAAGACTTAACTGAGGAAAACAAAAAACACAGAGTTGCTTTAAGGTCACAGTAAAGTAAAAACTAAACTGAAAGTACAGGAAAAGATTTAAGTGCAGATTTACTTCTTTGTTGTTGTCACTGATTCCCATTAACAGTAAAATCTTCTGGATGTATTTGCCACTTTCTCATCTACTGCAGGGCTGTCTGCACATGCTCCCATTGTTCTGAATATCAGAAATTGAATGCATTAAATCCAATAAGGAAAAAGTAAAAATAGACTGGTGTTATGTAATATGAAGATTTAACAGGTACTCCTGAAAAAGTTATGCATTTGTTTGCATGTGTGTATACAATGAAATAGATGTGCCCTGGTGGTTGGACAAGGCAAGCAATTTAAAAAATGTCACCTCGGGCTATGGAAACAGGTCATGGGTACAATTCAAATAATTAAATCAATAAAAAAGGATTAAACAATGATGAAAATAACTGCTAGTTAATTGTACACAACACAGTGGGTGGACAAAATAGTTTAACAGCGTCATTTACAAGAAATTAACCTGTAAGGTATCCATATTTCTAGTGTTTGTAATGTTGATGTATTTACTTCCAATTTTAACACCTTTTCAGGAGGTGTTGACAGTGTTTGTTCACAGTTCTCTATGTATATCTGTGTGTCCATAGTTGTACTGGACTTACGTGTGAAGTTGTTCATGAAGCAGGCCTGGGCAGCTATGAACCACTCGGCTCGTGTCTCACAGAAGATGGCGATGTTGTTTTTCGGCTGCTGATCCAGTGCTGCCAAACCACTGCCCAGCTGGTACGCTGCTGTGTGGACCTCCTTATAGGAACGCCAACAGTACTCACCCAGAACTACCTGCAGAGGGAGAGTGGGAAGTAGGAAAGTGTGACAGAGAAGTACAGTAGGATTTTGTCAGTGATGAAGCACAGGGGAATAAAAAGATACAGTAGATAAAATAGAGAAGGAAGGATATATGCCCTAAGTACAAATTAAATTAAAAGCTCAATACGCACTATTCATTTAATTCTACACTGGGTACTTTTCAGGGGATGTTCTGAGCCATTAAACAACCCACATTACTCTAATCAGACAGCATTTCAGGACATCTCAATTTATTGTGTGTTGGTGGCTTTCTTTTACCACAGGAGTACAGCACAGTAAATTATATCCCACTGTCACGTTTGGTCTGTTTCGTATTAAGAAGTCACAGGAAAGGGAGCAACAGTTCGCTGTTTCCAAACAGAGCTGCTTCCTCTTCTGCTGTCATTCTCATGCTTCTGCATTTCATGATGATCATCAGCATGTGGAGAAGATAAACACAGGCTTCTGGATATGCTCTTCAACACTTCTACACTGATGACAACAAAAGCCACAGACACATAGAGGAGCATGCTATGAGGTTATACTGGCTCCTAATGGTTAATAAATGGTAGTGCACACACAGAAACAGAAAAGCACACAGTAATGATGACTACATAAAGCTGTTTTCCACTTGCTGGAAGAAATAAGTAGGAACTGAACAGCTAAGATGTGATCTCTTGCAGCAATCAGTGTTTCAACAGTGAGGTTTAAATGGATTAGAAGGACCAGGCTGTTGGGATTAGTGGGGCAATTCAGGGATAATGCAACGGCATGTCAAAGTTGGCTAACTCCTGATTGTGCAGGCACCATGCATAGTGTTTTTTGAATCTAGGTGTATATGAATTAGCACACTGTCTAGAAGCAAATCAGCCACATGGTAGCAAAACATGCTAGTACCCTACATGTTTGCATCAAAACTGTGTGCTCTTACTCTTTTTTTTTTTCTTTGATTCCTTTTTGAACTAATTCTGGATACACTTTTGAACAAATGCCAACTTCTCCTTCCTGTTTGTCTTTACTGCTCCATTCATAAGTCACTTTCTTCTCTGTCCTCTCTTAACATTTGTAAAGTCAGTGAAATTTAGAGTTTCTACAGAGTTAACAAGCAATTTTACAAGAGATCTGAATAGACAGTGGAAGAGTGAGAGTGAGAGTGCTGACAATGTATACAATCTCATTTAGAATTTCCACACAATGATGATTTTATTATTATTATTATCTGAATTGCCATTTTCCGCAAACATTTAATTATAAGAACTCCAGTTGAAGACACATTACACTTGCATGTGTGTGCACGTGATCGGAGTGGTACCACCAGTATAGATCCCTAAGCAGACACATATTAAAGGATAGATCTGTATGCATGATTAGAGTAGCAATTATTATACTGTGCTGTCTGATTAGCCAAATTACAAGTGAATGAAAAGCTAATTAAATTAAAGTATTCTTTACTTTCCTTGGTATTTCCTCAACCTACTCAAAGGCCTCACTTGGACAAACACTGCCATAATCCATCCAAACCAAAATGTTTTTTATTTTATTATCCAAACCTAGCCTGCTCCTCTGTACGATTCCAGACTTTGCTTCATATTGTGTAGTCAGTGATACAGTTTAATCTCCAATCTAATTTAAAAATGTCTGCACACAGAGACACTTATATATGACTGTACACCTTTTTTATTTCTTGCTACATATTTCAAACTGGACATAATTTTAATTGCAGTTATGTGTTTATTATTGGTTTTATTTTGCATGCACTGCATGCTTCAAAGAATTCAGATGTCTTTCACTCTTCCTCAACATTTTGGGAAACTTAGCTTATTTTATTCTTGCCAAGAGTCACATGAGGAGATCGACACCACTCTTATATCTCTCCAGTAAATATAAAGCTATGCTAAATATGAAGCTACATGTTCCACCTTTTCCACCTCTAATGTTGTGTTTTATGCACCTTTTTCCTGTAGACCTTTTTCTATTTGATTTATTTCCTGGCTGTTTTGCTATTACTATGGTGCTACCTATATAAACACACTTTCCCCATTGTTTTTTTTACCTTTTTAAACACCTTCCCATTGCTCTGATGCTCGTCCTCCTCACTGAGCACCTCCCTCGTCCCGAGACATTTGCTGTGGGGGGACCTCATGGCCGCATATTCAAACAACTTATGCAGGGTGTCCACTCCCGGGTGCATCGACGTCACCAGCCTCTTGGTGGCACTCACTGCTCTGTAGGGTCCCTCGGGACATCCGAGCACAGAGATACTCTTGGCTCTCTTGGCTCGCTCCTCCTCTGAGCCGCAGAAGCCCCCGACGGGTTCTGAGACCCAGCTGAAGAGGTAGTAAGGCAGGAAGGTGATGAAGGTGTAGATCCACACCATGAGGTGGAAGAGGAGCAGCAGCATGGGGTTCAGGTCCTCCTTCAGCTTCATCTTGAAGCTGTGATGACGCTGGACAGCAGTGAGAAGAGTGAGGAGCACGACGAGTTGTGAGAAAAAGTTCTTACTTCTGCTGTTGCTGTCAGTCCCTCTTTTCTTCTGTCCCCTTCTCTTTCTTCCCTCTTGCTTTTACGTACTGCAGTAATACACTGCCCACAGGTCCACCCCTGGAAAATAAATGACCTGGCATGAGATTATGTTTGTACTTGATGGTGATCTTAAACTTTTGCAGACTTATAATACAGGAATCTCGTCTCATTCTGAAACCGAAAGAAATCAGTGAGTCACATATGCTCTAGCACTCAAAAAAAGCAGAAGAGAAATTCTGTTATTGGAAAACCACAATGTGACAAACACACCAGCTCCATACTTGTTCCTTCCCCTCCTTGCAACTCCTGTATCCAGTGCATGAACACAGAACAACCGACCGAAACAAAAAAGAAAAAAGAGAGGTGAATAAACAAACAAAAAAAGATGTGGAAAGAGAAGAAAACAGAGGAGAAAGTGAAATAGATTAAATGGAAAAAGGCTGTCTGTGTAAACAACAGTGTAAGAGGTTTCTGAAAGACCATATGTGAGTGTTTGTGACAGGATACAAGCCACTAGACAGAAGGATATGGCCAAGAGAGGAACAGACAAGTACACAGACGGAACAAGCTGTGGCTCAAGTGTGTCTACTGCCAAGCAGTGGATCCACCAGCCACACTGTACCCATTCAACTCCATGACGCAAGATTTACAGAGAGAGCCAAGTCAGTTCAAGTCAACTTTACCTATAAAGCTCCAAATCATAAAGGGGCTCTTCTCGAATACAGCAGGTCTAGACTGTACTCTTTACATACATACTTTATATTATATTATACACATTATTATTTTTAGAGACCTAGCATTCCCCATGTGCAAGCAAGTCACAAGAAAAAACTCCCTTTCATAGGGAAGTAACCTCGAGCAGAACCGAGCTCATGGTGGGCGTCAGGCTATCTGCCTCCACTGGGGGAAAGAGAGAAAAGTTCTATACAGAGATGTATAATAATGATAATAATAATAATAATAATAATAATAATAATAATAATAATGCACGTGTACTTTTTTTTCATCTCACTTCCTTGTTTCCATCAATACAATACTGTATCTCTGGACAAACACACACACACTCACCACAAACTACTAGGTTGGTGATGGAAGCTGTAACATACAGTAAGTACTGGCAGAGTTTGGGAGCTGTCCAAAGTTCTGAACAGAGATCAGGTTTAAGATTATCTCATCACCGTGGCTGTCATGTTTTACTATTACTGCTAGTTCGGTATTCACAAACCCAAGATTAGCAAAACTTTTATTCAGATCAAAGAATAAGTAAACTCTGCCGTTGGATGTGGTTTCTTGCTGAAGCAGGTGGTGATGAGCTATCAGCTATTGTTATGCTTAAAGTACAAGAGGATAGAACAAGCCCTCTACGCAGCGCTATTTCTTCAGGGCAGTCTGGACCCTACTGTGAGCTGCTATCAGAAAGTGACAAGACAGGTTGGCTGGGCCGGGACTAGCTGGTTAAAATGCTAACCTCAATAGAAGAATCTCATGGCAAATAAAGGAATGAAGTTTGACGCTGAACTTGTTTCTTCTAGATTGGTCAGAAAACAGCTGCTAATGCTAACGCTAGCTATGTAGTGATAGCAAAAACGTGCTATAGCTCCTTCACACTCAGATCGAAGGTGAGCTCAGCAGATGGATGTGAAAACAGCATGCTAGTGTCAAACTGAGTGGAAGGGGACTTTATGGTTATGATATATATGATTTATTTCAATGAATTTATTTCAGGTTGTGATATAAAGTTAAATTTAATCTTCAAGTGATTCACAATGTCAATAATATGGTTTATTTCCAGCCCTAGCAGAGTGTGCCATCCCATCAGAGATACCATGCATTAATTTTTATTATTGATTACTATTATATTATTGCTTGGCTGTTGGGCACAACTGCAAAAGTGATTTTCTAACAATTAAGAATGCTGGACATACCACTCAAAGTCTTTATTGTGACATCCCCATTAGATACTACATGACTTCTGGGTAATGAGGTCCTTAAACTGCCATTTGAGGCCATTAGTTTCAGAAATAAGCTTAATGCATATTGACATTTCTACTGTATTTGCAATTTTGCAGCTAAAAAAAACATCATCCTGTCAAAATGCTGTAAGCATGCACGCACACGCACGCACTCTGAAGGCCTAAAACAATCTATTTTAGCAGCAAGTAATTCATTATTCACGTGAGGGAGAGGCTCACCACATCTTTCCCCTCCCACAACTGTCTGCTAACACACACTGTACACACCTCCCTCCCAAATACACTCATCCCTCAAGTGTCCCTTTGAGACTCATAAATAAATCAAAGATTTTACCAGCAGTGCTCATCCAGTCTACCATCTGTTCCCTGTGGGATATGGGCTCCTTTGTCTACAGCGCTGTTGTTCTGCCTGGTGTCATGTTACCCAGCCAGGATGCCTTGCTTCATCACAGGACACAACAGCTTATCAAAATTGCATCCTGGTGGAACAGATACTTTACCACTGCATGCTATCACCCAGTCTTTGCTTGTTGGTTTCAAATGCCTCTTGTAATTATTTTTTCTTTTCTGCAGAAAGTTGAGGTCAATGAAATAGAGGCTACAGAGGAGAAGTGGGTTCATCTGGGGTAAACGAACTATCAGACTAGAGGAAAAGAATCCACAGAGCAGCATGCTGGCAGATTTCTGCTTCTTCCACTGCTGTTTTGTGACAATAAACAGAGGACTTAGGTCTGGTGGGAAAAAAATAATTAGATTGGAGGGAAGGCTGGCACAGCTTTAAATACACCCACCATTTTGAATTCCATCATCTTTTGCAAACCATACAAAACACACCTGCCCTAGTTACAGTAATAAAGCAAAATTATATTTTCTTGACTAACAGCTCAATGACAGCTCATGGGATTTTCATTTGTTTGACACTCCCTTACTGTTAAACACCCAAGTCTTTGAAACTCCACAGCCTCAGTTTGTAACACTTACAATGGCAATAGGCTGAATTTCATTTGAAGTGGTGTATTTTTTCATCATTTTGGTCTATAAAATGACAGAAAATAGCAAAGAAAATATTTTGCTTTGGCTAGATTATGAAAAATTAAATTCACAATGATTCAAAACTTAAAAAGCAACAAATTCTCACATTTGAAAAGCTGGAACCAGAGAATGTTTTGAATAGTTGCTTCTTGTACAAATCATTGGTCATAAAAATTGTTGTTGACTACTTCTCTTTAAAAATAATGAACTAATTGTTTCAGCATTACACCTTGATAATATGACATAACAGTGGCGAGTATCACACTAGTCAGATTTCACAAGGCCAGAGAGGGAACGAGATGCAGTCACAGAAGAGAGGAGTCTGTAACTTGTGAGGGAGTGTCTGCTGAGCTTTGCATAAAAAGGAATTTATGCATGAATGCAGACACAGATCCTCCTGAAACCAAATCATTAGCCATTTACCAAGCAGAGGAGACAGGTCGAACCAGGACAAGCAGGCTGTGGCTTTCTGAACAACCAAACTACACACAGCATGATTAACAAGAGCAACTCCTTTCTGTCTCAGCAAAAGGTTAAGACCCTAATTTGCACCACAGCAGCACACAAGCAAGGTTAACTCTAATCTCTTACCGTACTAGAAGCAGTTAGCCACAGTGTGCACACTCGTAGTTGCTTAATGGGTGGCCTTATGCAACAAGCAGGCGCTTTGCAGGCAGCCTCCATGCACTGGATTAATTGAATAATGTTGTGGCATGGTCTACGTAGCGATGGGGTGAGCAGGCATGTGTGTGTGTGTCTATGTGTGTATGACGGAATCATTGCTTCCTTAAGGGATTGTGTGAATGGGGTCTTTTGTTTGCCAACGTCATCATGCTTTCTGCCTAAGCAGGCAGGCTGAAGTCTTGCAGAAACTTCAACATGGGCATTGTGGCGAAACGACGCACCAACACATGATTCAGTCCCAAGGGTCAGACTGTGTGTGTGTGTGTGTGTGTGTTTGTTTGTGCGTGAAATCAAAGAGGAGGTGCATATGGTGTGTACACACGGCCAGGGTGTGTGGGTACGGGACAATTTTGCACACATGAAGTGTATTTGCCAATTTCAAATAGTGACATAATCAAAAGCTTGCAAAACAACTGAAGAGTTTAGGTGTGAGTGTGAAAGCACAAAAAACAATTGGTTGGACTATGTGGATCAGACTGCAGCTTTCCCCTGCTTTTGTGTATACATGGTGACATAAACTACTGTCAGACATGCCAGTCACCAACCTGTTCCTCTCCACTGTTAGCTCTCTTAATGCCTCTGACTTGGATCTGAAATTGTTGCTATGGCAGCTACACAATCCTTAAACTGTATCTGATTTAGCCGGTATCTTTGTTACAGGTGTAAAAATTATTTATCATTTAATTACTGTTGCCTCAGGCCAGTTCACTCCAGCTGTGTAAACAGTGGTGAGCAGCTTGAGGCTGTAAAAGTTAGTGAGAACTGTTGTTAGGTGCTTTCCAGCTCTGGCCTTTGTTAAAATAAAATGTGCCCTATTTTTCACCATTTTATAACTGTATTAATGTGTCTGCCACAAGAAATATAAAAAGTGAGCTGATGTTTATAAAAGTTCTCTTCCAGAGCAATAAGTGAATGAGAGTGCAAAAATACTGAAACACATATGAGTCACTCCTTTTTAAGGCTAATTAAACAGAACAAAAGACACGTTACATATTACTGACAATGCCATTGTAAGTACGGTGGTCTCAGCAGCGACACGCAGATGTTCGGACTGCAGCATCTAAGTGCGCTGACTTACGTCAAACACTCCGCAGTGGTGATGAAAACTTCCGGTTTAGAATTTCAAAATAAAACACGTAATAAATGTCATATTTCTGACTGCTGCTAATATAATTTAATGGACAATGTTCATAACACTGGAAACGGAATGTCATCATCAAAATTCGTCCACATACACATCAAGTATGGGCATATCTACAGAAAGCAGCCGAGCTAACAGCACACTTGAGATACAGTTGAGATATAATTTCACTTAAACGGGGCATGTATTTTATGTATTATACCCAGCGTTTTCAACTGTGGGTTTAAAAAAACAGAATTACATTAGCTATTCCCTCAAAATTTCGGGCGGGTCTTTCTTCACTGGTTAAGTTAATAACATTACTTTAGCTAGCAAGTAACTGTGCAGTGTTATATTCGTGACAAATTGAACCCTAAAAAGAATTTAGAGCGTTGCTTCTAGAGTAGTCTGGCTAATTTGGGCAGCTTGACACAACTGCAGCATCCCTAACATCTGGGTATAGACACTCATCGTAAAACGGCACCTGAACGACAGGAAAACTTACCGGTGAATGTCTCCGCTCCCGCCTGTTTGTTTATCCAGTTCACGGCAGCGGCGAGCAGACTTACAACCTCACTATTTTCACGCTCTGTATGTGACCGCCTTCTACATTAATTCATTCATCAGCTCTTAATTTGTCCGTCGATATCGCGCTCTCCACATCTGAGCCCGGAAGTGTTGGGGGGTGCATTAGCTGCGTTATGATTGGACTCGTGGAGGTGGCGCGTGCTAGGGGCCGGACCAGATGGAAGGAGGGCTCAGGGTGACTGCCTGGGTTACTGACGGTCAGAAGGAGTAAGAGGCCACGCACGCGCCACTCTCTCTCTCTCTCTCTCTCTCTCTCTCTCTCTCTCTCTCTCTCACACACACACACACACACACCTGCACGCGCACATCACCCGCTGACTGTCAGTTCTATCAGTGTAGTAATGAGGATGTTTTAATAGGAAACAGCACTGTAAAAGCTCCTGTAAAAATTAACTTGCTCTCAGGTTCTGGGGTTTATCATGACAGAGATAATGCACAATGTCAAATGTCAGCTCTTAGTTTCTTGATTCTATGCATTTGCATACTGAAAATTATCTGCCTTGACCCATTTTTTAAAGCTCTCATCCACTCAAAAACACACACATACATGCACAGTTGGGATACCCAACTGTAAAAACACTCACGTTGCTTTAATGTAGATGGCCACTACACTGAGGGATTTGTGAAAATGTAAATTCCACATTCTTTTCACTAGGCCATGGAGTGCACTGGTCATCCTTATTTTCTAAGGCTATGCTAGGATTTGATTTGGAAACTCTCTGGAATATTTGTCATGCACCATGAATATAAAATCAAAAATATTACTCTGTTTATGTTGACTGTTATATTGTTATAGACCTAAGAAAACATGGAGCTATGAAAGTGTGTGTGCTGCTGGCAGTGTGATGACTCACTCTGCAGTGTCATGCAGCAGCACTGGTGATATATTACAGAAAGACAGGCAGATGGCAGATTCACTGACAGGCTAATCATTGGAAAAATGAGGCTCGCTGCCCACTGTCTCCTCTCTCTCATACGGTTCATGGTAATACTGTGATCCACACCCCTCCCATCATTTGATTACCAGTAGGACAATATGGTAAATTCATAATTTCATTCAACATCTGGGTGTACCAGTCATCCGTTTTAACCAATAAGCAGTCAGATGACTCAAGCACATTCCTTCAAATTTACAATCTGCCATCTGTTTTTTAGCAGTGCTACAGAAATCAAAAGATATGTTTTTCTCATTCTCTCATTCTCACTATCTATCTGACTGAAGTACACAGATGCTTCTTCTCATGTTCTTTTAGACAACTATTTAGATTTCTATTTTTTCTATTTCAGTTTAAGTTTTGAAACTAAAATGTTTCATCAATGACTATAAAGTGAAGTGTCACACGGTCAATGCTGTTGTCCTTACAGTATACTTAACTGTATATCAGTCACAGCAATTGAATGGAACTAAACATTTTAAATGATAAGGTCTCCCATAAATAGTTATTACAGCTATGACACCTGTTTGTAGACTTTCAACCTATTGTCCTGCATTAAGTTTGCATGTCTTTCCCCTATTCTTTCCCAATTTTCAAGATTTGTTGCATAACTGGAGCACATGTATGATTTATTGTTTTTGAATTTGTTAATAGCGGAATTTGTTTGTTCAAAAAGTAAATAGTTTAAATTTAAAACATTTTATTATGCTTAAGTATGAAATAAAATGTATTTGACAAAAAAACCTTAACCCCAACAAATAAACAAATAATCATATATGTATTGAAATATATGGGTTCAGTTTAATCTTTAGTTTTTATTTATATATTTTTTTGGAACTCATTACTATGCATACGCATCTCTTAATTATTATTGGGAAATAATAAATTATAATAATCGTGGCTAAGACTCGGGAACCTAATTCGGATGGAATTTATTATTTAACTCACAAATGGATAACACTGTATCCACATATGATTTATGGATATAATGCTTCCCACGCAACTGCTTTTCAATCAGGCACCGCCCAGGCAGCTGCAACCGGCTAGTGGGGTCCTTTTCCGCTGGGCTGAGGAGGATTAGCAGCAAACATGCCGACTGTCGGAGTCAAAAGGGATCTTCTCTTTAAAGCCCTGGGCAGAACGTACAGTAAGTCATATATAATATATTTCCAAGCAAAGGAGAATTTTTCTGTCTGTTTATCAACTGTCTCTTTGGCTCTTAAAGACAAAGAAAGTCAGGGGACTGTCTGAACTCACTGCCTGTTAGTTAGCACCGCAGCAGCTGCTCACACACGGCTAATATTTATGAGGCACCTGGCGTAAACTGTGACTATCTTGAATAAAAAGTTTAATGGTTGGTCCCATATATTGGTTATAATATCAGCTCATTTTCTGCTGGGTTTTCTGTTGAGAAGATAATAGTGACATCTCTGAGCTGGATGTCAACGTGATTGCATCATTTCCCCCGGTCCTGTCATTTAAATACGAACTGAGCGCTGTTCAGTAGCTGCGATGGGAACGACAGGTTAGAATTTAACTGTATATAACGCTGTTTTTAATTGTGGCTGTTTGTTTTTTGTTTTAGCTGATGAGGAGTTTGACGAGCTGTGCTTTGAATTTGGACTGGAGCTGGATGAAATAGTGAGTAAATGACTTCAAACGTGATCACGTTTTTCCTAATAAGTAATAAGTGATCACAGGGGATCTTTCCCGTGGTGTACCTTATGACCTGTCATAGCAGGAAATGAATTCAGGTACACCTGTTACGCTCTGTGTTTGTTTGTGAGAAAGCTCTGTGATCCCGTTCTTCAATATTTATGTCTGAATTTTGAAATCACTTTGCTCTGCCTCCACGACAGACATCAGAGAAGGAGATAATCAGCCGAGAGCAGGGTGACTCCAAGGCATCAGGAGCATCTGACATCATCTTGTACAAGATCGATGTACCAGCCAACCGCTATGACTTGCTTTGTCTGGAGGGGCTGGTCCGTGGACTGCAGGTCTTCAAGAATAAGTGAGTTGTGTTTCGCTTGATAGAATGGGTTATACTGCCTCATACGGACAAAACTCCTGATGGTTTTGCCACTAATTAAGAGTGTCCCACTGATAGTGAAGCGCATGCCAAGGCTAGTTGGCTTTACTGTTGCTACAGAGATTGTATTTGTGTTGCAGGCTGGAGGCACCTCGCTACAGACGCGTCAGCCCAGTCAGCGGGGAGCCACAGAAGCTGATCATCACCAAGGCGGTGGGTGGAATCACTAAGAATTGAATGCTGAATAAATAGTTTGTGGCCTAACGCTAACATTAGTTTGTTTTACAAATCAACTAAAGATGTATTTTACTGTGGTAATCAGTTCATTTTTTTTCCTGTGCAGACGGCAGCAGTGCGGCCCCATGCTGTGGCAGCAGTGCTGAGGAACATCACCTTCACGCAGGAGCGCTATGACAGCTTCATCGAGCTGCAGGAGAAACTCCACCAAAACATCTGCAGGTCAGACCAGCTGAAACACTGAAGTGCAACAGCATACCTGGAGTAACCGCAGGAAATGTGGTTATTAGTTCTTGTGTAATGTGTTGATTGATTGATTGATTTAATCAGTTTTATATACACTGTTGCTCACTTTGGAGGCACCTCACAGATGCAACCATGCTGTCTTTACATTTCAGACACACACATTAATGCTTTTGATAACCTCTCATTGTTAAGGGGTTTTACTTGCAATTTACTGACAAGATATTTCTACCCATAGAGATGCCACTATAAAATCCAGAGTCCATAGAGCATGAAAATCTCAGCAAGTCAGCTTTTTCTGGGATGTTCCAGTCACTACATGAAGCACTTGTGTTACTAAGTAATTGTAGGTAATTGAGTGGGTATGGAGAGTTTTTTCCCACTACTGACTAATCTGTAGACTTTCTTGATAAATCAATCAATCAATCACTGCTTTAGTGGATAAAATGTCATAAAAAAGAGTGAAAAATGCCCATCACATTTTCCCAGAGTACATGTTTGCATCATCAGATGTCCTGATCCCTCAGTTTACAGTGATGAAAACCAGCAAATCCTCACAGAACTACAGAATTTTTTGCAGTTTTTTATAGATTATCAAAGTAGTTACCATTAACGGTTGTAGTGTGAAATTTGGAGTAAGTATGTGATGATTCAACAGTAGGGATGTGAAACAAGAGCCAGTTCCAAGTTGTCTGAAACATGTGAATCATATGCCTCTGAGCTCATTGATTCCTTTTATCAATGCCGGCGTGTTTTCTGACGCTGCATTGCAACAGAGGGAGTCATAGCGGAGGGGGAGAAATGGTGGCTTCATTTCACGAAGAAAGATGACAACAGTGCTAGTTGTAGTATCTATAAATTGTAATTTCAAGTGCAGATGGAAACACCAGTAATATGATGAAACATCTATTGACACTCAACTGCACAACTGCTACTTTTTCTCAAGCCAGCAGCACTTCCATCAGCGAGGGTAAATATCCTGTAATAACATTAGTGCCTTCCAGGCAGGCTTAGCAGATTTTTTTCATTTACTAAGCAAACCTAAAGGAAAACGAATGCTGTACAAATATTGTCTCATTTCATCCATTTCAGATACTGACAGACTGTCAGACTGTTGCTAGTCTGTCTTCAGTCTCAGAGACAAAAATAAAAAGTTGCATTGACACTGAAAACCCATGTAGGCTACTTTTTTCCACACAGAAAACTGATCAGGAATCCAATAAGTCCAATCGATAATGCCATTGGTTATCAATTCCCTCCCCTAATTAATAGAATTTATCCTTAGAATTTATCTACATAATGTGTTCAGTGACTTTATTAACCTGTCAGCCATGTGAGAACAGGTATTGCTTTTCCTTGAATCAAGTAGTGTAATATGTTGCTATTTTAAGGGACAAAACTTTATTTAACATTATTTTTATCTTTTTATTGTATAGGAAATTCATTTAAGAAAGCAAAAAAATATACTACTAACAAGTGTTTGCTGTCTCTCAGAAGTTGATAATGCTTATGTGTCCACTCTGTCGAGCTCCACTGCCAACCAAAATGGCCAGTGTAGTGTAGACTGCTTACTGCAAATGATTAATGTCAGGCCACATTATCAGTTTGTGTTCACACTGGGGTAAAAAACACAATTCTGTTATCCTTTTTAAAATAGTTTTTGCCAAGAAAATTCACTGTATCCAACTAATAACTGTGTTTTGTGAAGGAAGAGGAGCCTGGTGGCGATCGGGACCCATGACCTGGACACCATATCTGGTCCTTTCACATACACAGCCAAACCTCCAGGGGACATCTGCTTTAAACCCCTCAACCAGACCAAAGAATACACTGCCACCCAGCTCATGAGCCTCTATAAGGTACACCGCTATTAAACTGGACGTTGGTCGGATGAGCATCTTTTTTCTGTTTGGTGCAAATCCAATATTTGTTCTCTCTGTGCATACAGACAGACAGCCACTTGAGGCATTACCTTCACATTATTGAAGACAAGCCTGTGTACCCTATCATCTATGACAGCAACGGCATTGTCCTGTCCATGCCCCCTATCATCAATGGTGAGTACTGTCTCTGTCTTCATTTCTGGGTTTATTTTCTGCTCTTGTCACACTCTGTATTATAAACTCAGTATTTGCCAGACTTTGTGCTTGGTATTTCATCATTCTATATCTAGATAAAGATATGTTTTTTTGTGGTTCCAAGCAACAAAGCTCAGGTTAAAATAAACAAAATGCCACCAGTGAAGTAACACACAAAAATCATAAATATATAGAGAGCTAAAGCTTGAGAAGATAAAGAGGGAAAAAATAAACTTTGAAGACAATTTCACCATAATGAAATGCTTTATGTCTCGTTAGTGGTGAACATTCTTTTCTGTTTTCCAGGGGACCATTCAAAAATCAGCCTGAAGACAAAGAACGTCTTCATTGAGTGCACAGCCACAGATGTGACCAAGGTACAACTGAGGGGGGAACAGATAAATCAGTTTTATCACTGTTGTCAAGAGAAACTGACTTTAACTTGACATTATTCTCTTTAGGCGAAGATCGTCTTGGACATGATGGTGACCATGTTCAGCGAGTATTGTTCCCAGCCTTTCACGTAAGTCATATCTGTCTGAAATACTAGCCTCTCTGACTGGAGACTTACAATAACTGGGATTTCACGTCAGCATTTTAAAATGAAAGATGATGAAATTCTGTCATTATTGTGAAAAACTAACCCTAACCCTAACCCTTTTTGTTTTGGCTTGCTGAACACATTATCATTTTACATCCCGATATAGAATGGTTATATAGTTTTCCTCCATAGAAATATAACAAATTGTCAATAAATGTTCAGTATAACTAATTTCCATGCTTAGATAGCAGACACAGAAATTAATCACAAACTGTCAATCACGTTGCAGGAAGAGAGGGGATGTATTTTGTAAGTTATGTTTTGGATTAATTAAGTTAGATTTTCTTAATATAATTGTTTTCTACCTCAAATTAGTGAAATGTTCCACTGCAAATGTTTGTCATGTTCTAACCATAAAGAATGATTTTTAACCACAATTAACTGCCATATTCAGCAAAAATCAACCGTTACATGTAAAAGAAATATTGATTTCATATTTATCTTAATAGTATATTAACTGATATGAATTTTTCATGATAACATTTTTTGCCAGCATACTAACTAATTTGTTTACAGTGAGGGTGATATTTCCATCTCTCTCCTGCTCTTTCAGGGTAGAGGAGGCTGAGGTGGTGTACCCAGATGGCAAGACCTGCATATACCCAGTACTGTATTCACTTTAATCATATTGGACCCTGTTATTTCTTTTTTTTAATGAGTCATGAAATTCTTCTACTCTTTCCTAATGCTCTGCTGTTGTGCCCTGGTTTGTGCTTCAGGAGCTGGCTTACAGGAAGGAGAAGCTTACCAGCGAGTTCATCAACCGCAAAGTTGGCATCAAGTAAGTTGCTTGGATGCATTAATATAAGTTACTGAAGGTGCAAGATAGAAGTAAAAGTAAGTTTTTGTATCGTCATATGTAGGCAAATTCACTGACTTACTGGTGTTATTAGGTACTCCTTCACTATCTAAAGCAAACTAATACAGTAACCCTGCAGAAAACCAAATTTTTGTAAAGATTATGGAGTTGAATCAACACCTTATAGACAGCGTTATAAAAGATGAGCTTCACAGATTATATAGTTGTACTGTAGTATTAGATTGCATTTTATACTGGCCCTCACGCAAGAACATGTTCATATTCTTATCCCTAAAATCCCTCCCTTTTCTTACTTTTTCTCTTAGAGACTTGCTCAGTGAGTGTTTCTAATTCATTTACATATATAACTGGTTTTCCAGACAGTTTGTATCTTTGGGGGCTTCAAGCTGGAATTGTCTGTGCTCTTTGCTATGATTTAACTCTTTGATGTTCATGCCTAAAAAACAGAAAACTATCAGCCATTGCCCTCTCTACAGTTTTTGAGTTATTCTTTCTTATCAGACATCATATGCTACCTGGAAAAACACTACCTGCTCATCAGCTGCTTGATGTCAGTGTCTGTGAAGATTCTCAGTCATCCAGGTCATGGTTATCCAAGAAGGGCCGAATCGAGGGAAACTGGACTTGGTTGTAGATACTTGAAGACGTTTCACCTCTCATCCAGAGGGCTTCTTCAGTTCTGACTGACTGGTGGGGAGACCCAGGTATTTAACCTCTCTGGGGTCGCTTTGAAAGCCACTGATGTCACTTGGTTCGTTAGTGCTCCTGGCTGTTAAAACTGGCTGTTATGTTAGTGCTCCTGGCTTTTACAACAGGGCTAGTAACAGTTTGATGGTTTTGTTAAACAACCATTAAACAAACACTTGCCTCCACTTGGTAGGGTTGAGCCATGTGTTTCGGTCAAGACTCATCACTTCATCTACATCTGATGGGAAAGGGAAATGTTTACCTACACCTAAAGAAAAAGTTTACCTACACCTGAGGGAAAAAGGAAAAGTTTACCTATACCTGAGGGAAAAATGACAAGTTTACCTACACCTGAGGGGAAAAGGAAAAGTTTACCTACGCTGTAACGAAAAGGGAAAAGTTTACCTACCCCTGAAGGAAAAGGGAAAGTCTTTTAGACAGGTGGTTTGAAAAAGGACTGAAGGAGGCCATCTACGTTCAAGAAGAGAAATCATCCCTCAACAGACACACCACTTAAGCTTGGTTTACACTTCTGTGTCAAATCAAAGCCGTAGTTACAGTGTAGCTGCATACCCTACACTTGGAGTACACCTCCCTAGAAATGTTACTCCATGTTGCAGCAACAAAGGCCACAACAACAGTGGTCCACTTGTTCAGCTCGTACAGGTCTCTCAGTGGACGCATAAGCACAGAAATCTCTGGTTGTACACACCATCTCCTCTGACATCTTCTGTCATTTCTGTGTTGCAGAAATTTCATTAAAAGTAATGGTTCAACATGTATTCGCTCCAACTCCAACATGATCCTCTCCATTTCAGTTTTTCATAAACCAGTCTTTATCCCCCACCTACAATGGTGTTCATTCACACTTGGCCTCAGGTCACTCATATGACTCTTAATGACTAGCATGACAGCCAGGTGCACTAACACACCAAGTGACATTAGGGGCTTTGATAATGACCCCACAGAGGTTAAAGAATGATGAAAGATGGATTGTTGCTGCCCCAAGTAAAGGAGTTCAGGTATCTTGGGGTCTTGCTCACATTTAGGGTACAATGGAGTGGGAGATTGACAGGCGGATTGGTGCAGCGTGAGCAGTAATGCAGACATTGTACCAGACCATTGTGGTATAATTTACCAGTCAATCTACGTTCCAACCCTCACCTATGGTCATGAACTGCGGGTAGTGACCAAAAGCATGAGATTGTGGATAAGGGCAGCCGAAATGAGTTTCCTCCATAGGGTAACTGGGCTCAGCCTTAGAGATAGGGTAAGGAGTTCAGAAATCGAGTGGAGGCTCGGAGTAGAGCCGCTGTTCCTTTGCGTCAAAAGGAGCCAGTTGACGTGGTTCGGGGATCTGATTAGGATGCCTCCTGGGCACCTTCATTAGGAGGTTTTCCAGGCACGTCCAACTGGGAGGAGACCTCGGGGTAGACCCAGAACTCGCTGGAGGGATCCCCCAGGAAGAGCTGGAAAGTGTTGCTGGGGAGAGGGACGTCTGGAATACAATGCTTAGCCTGCTACCACCCTGACCTGACTCCAGATAAGCAGAAGAAGATGGATGGATGGATGAGTGGATGGGTGGATGGATGGATGGATGGATGGATGGAGACGTTAAATACCTAGATCTCCCCACCAGTCAGTCAGAACTTAGCAAACTTCTTAGATGAGAGGAGAAATGTCTTCAAGTAGCTACAACCAAGTCTTTTTCCCCTCAATTCAACCCTGCTTGGATAACGTGGTGTCACTGTGTCCTCAGAAACACGGTGAATTCTACTTTTTAAATTACAGTGTTTATTTCCTCTTCTCCTTACAGTGAGTCAACAGAGAAAATTGCCCAGCTGCTGACCAGGATGTGCCTGCGCTCCCAGGCTACAGGGGTTGGTGATGAGATTGAGGTTGAGATCCCACCCACGCGCTCAGACGTCATCCACGCCTGTGATATCATGGAGGACGCTGCCATCGCATATGGTTTCAACAACATCACTCGCACTACACCACGTACCTACACCGTAGCCAACCAGGTACTTGGGCTTTCTTCTACATGTTTTGTGTGTAACCAAATGCCACAGTATGTCATCAGATATGTTGTGTGTTCTTATGTATTTGCTTTATATGTTCACAGTTCCCATTAAATAAACTGACAGAGCTGTTGAGACAAGACTTGGCAGCCGCTGGATTCACAGAGGCCCTCAACTTTGCCCTGGTAAGAAAGAGACACACAGACTCAGAGATACAAACAGTGTTTTTTTTTTCTTTAAAAATGCTCCAAGAAGTGTGTCTCTGCTTTCCTCCTGTAGTGTTCTCAGGAAGATATAGCAGACAAGCTTGGGAAGAAGATCTCAGAAACCAAGGCTGCTCACATCTCCAATCCCAAGACAGCTGAGTTCCAGGTGAAGAAGTATACAACAGGGATCCTGTAAATAAAAGACAGATGAAGTAAAGCAGGCCTTTCACTCCGGGAGAATTGTTTTAAAACAATAAAATAGCTAAATTAAGTGATTGTAGTCATCCGTTAACCTTAAAAAAAGTTCACCTGATAATGAAAATTTACCATATTAGGAAATATTCATTAAAAAACAAAAAACAAAAGCCAAAAGATTTGTATTTAAATTTTTCTTCAGACAAGATGAAAGGTCAGAATTGAGACATTTGTGCAGGAATGTTTTGAAAAATCAAAACCCAGCCAGAGACCAAATGACCACTGTTCCTGCACTCAGAAGTTGTAGTGATATTTTTCCAGTAGAGGGAACTCTCATCCTCCTTAACAGGCTAACGTCATTTCTCCAACTCAACTAATGTATTTCTCCACCAGGTGGCGCGCACCACTTTGCTGCCAGGTCTTCTGAAAACCATAGCTGCCAACAGGAAGATGCCCCTTCCCCTTAAACTGTTTGAGATATCTGATGTGGTGCTCAAGGATGAGACCAAAGGTAGGCGTCTGTATGTGTGGAGGAAGTCATTTAGTCTTACATAACACATGCACACACTGTGCCTAACACACCTGTGAAGCTGTATTTGATGCTTTTTGAAACCCAAAGCTGATATTAGCTAGTTGATATATATAACAGGGAAGGACTTGATATGTACAATATGAGAGTTACAGTGCAAAAATAGTTTTTTTGAGGAATCTGAACTCTAATTAATAATTAATTAGTCTAATTAATTTAGGCAAAGCTTAATATAGACAACTAATGTAGTCATCATTAATTATTCCATAAATATATGACAAACAAAACAAGAAAACATTCATGTGCAGTATGTCAGATGTAGAATGACATTTACTTGCAGATGTTTTTTTAGTAAAAACACAATATTGACTGAAGTCATTGGTATAGCCCTGTTCTCAATGTCTCTCACACTCCCTCCCCCTCATCCCACCAACCAGATGTCGGAGCGAGGAACAGCCGGCGTTTTTGTGCCATGTACTACAACAAGAGCCCGGGCTTTGAGGTGATCCATGGCCTGCTAGACCGAACCATGCAACTGCTGGAGGTGCAGCCTGCCCGCGGTGAGGGCTACCACATCCAGGCCGCAGACGGTAAGAATCCTGGGAAGGGAGGGGGATGGAAAACAACAACCACGGCTATGGGAATGTACTTAAAAGCTAGCTTTGGTGGTAAATATCTTAAGACTGGATTTAATCCCAGTGGCAGATTTTAACCCCTATGATCTAGAACATGTTTATGCACAAGCCGGTGAACGAATTAATCTGGGTCACGTGAGGTTAAAAGGCTGGTTTTGTTGAGATTATGTAAATCCAGTCTATGACCAGCAGCAGCTGCATTGTTGTATTTGTTTCCAGTTTTACTGAGGGGGCACAGTTTCCATGGTAGTGATGAGCACAATTTTACTTCTGCTTAAAATTAACCTGCAACATGGATGGGTAGTTTAGATTGGAACAGGCGACAGATAAAGAATTTGATATACAAGAGAAAACACTGTAATATTGAGAGTCATGACAAATGGGTTCCAGTCATGTGTCTTTTTATAAGTATATAAAAGATGCTACCGCCATCTGCTCCATTGTTTTGAACAGCTGAAATTAATAGATGAATTCATACAATTAAAGATGCGGTATAATTACTAGTGGGTATGATATATTTTGATCCAAATATTGGTAAATTAATTACGTTCAATTTAAAGTCAGTGGTATGGACTCTTTGCTCAAATCTGTTCAACATCCATTATGGGTTCAAACAGTGCAACTCCCAGTACATCAGAACAAATGAAATAAAACATATAGCGTGTGCACTCAGCCTTCCCCTCCATCTGCTCTCATCTGTTGCATCTGCATCTATGCATATATGCTCTGTGCTTCAAAATCTAGACAGATACATTTGATGGAGCCGAACACTAACAAGCCATGACCCCCCCCCCCCCCCCCCCCCCAGTGTCTGAGAGGTGTGGGGAGAGTACATTTGAGAGGACATCTGACAAGTAGTTCTGATGGAGCCTACTGCAGTCACTGCAGCTTGTCACGTCTCCAACTGGCAAAACTGAATTTTAAGAGGATTTTAGTCCAAACAAATTTCTAAGGGGAAATCAGGGAAGTAAACAGGGTTATAGTAGAACATATTATCTAATTATTAGTGAATCAGTTTGATAGAGTTCTACCCATCTGAGGAGTAGCAAGTGTTATTTTACTTGGCAAACTCTCTAACAGGAATTCAGCATCTGTGGGAAACTTGCTCCTTTTGAACAGCAATTCACTCTGTTCCATTTCATTTCTCTTGTGCTCAACCGCCAAGCTCAGCAATCGAATCACCTTACCCTAATAAATCAGGATAACTCTGTTCTCTCTCCTTCACACGATGAGGGAAACCAAATATCTCTGACATAAAATGTTCCTGTCATCATTTTGCTCAATAAAAATCAAAGGTGTCACATCAGCACTCGTCGGCCAAGAACACAACTTCACCGTGTCTCTAATGATGAAATGCATCTGTGCAAGAGTGAAAATGTCTAAATTTTCAATGTTTTTTTTTCTCGAGTCACCATGAATGAGATGATTAGGTCAGTCATGTTGCACAGCACTCCAAGTCTATTAAGGCTTTTGATGAGCTTTATTCTGAAAAGCTGGTTTACTCATTCACAGAGAAGAGCACAAGTTAGTTTTATTTCTCACAGTTCAGTTACATTAACCTGTAGCGACATGTGACTGGCACAGTAAATCTTGCAGTGAAGTAGTGTTTAAATGGCAGATAGAGGTATGACTCAGTTAGGTTTCATCTTTCTGACCTGTTCCTGTGAGATTAGTAATCAGAAAGGTTCGATTTGAGGGTCTGAAGAGCTGCATATCTGTATGCATTTTGGCTCCCGTTGTCCCAGAGAGACTCTCACACATCATCTGAGCTTTGGATTCCTTGTTCACTCCGTCCTCTTTCCGTACTGTCTCTCTCAACTTCATCCTATCTACCTCCACCCACATCTTTTCCCCTTCTCCCCCTCGGCTTGCATGCTCCAAGGTCACACTGCAGGATGTCTACTCTGGCTCTGCTGGTCCATTCAGGCTGCAAATCAGTGGGCTCAAGTATCAGTGAATGAGAGCAGAGAGAGGAGAGGGCGAAGGCAGACAGAAGAGCGGAAGAGGAGATGAAATGAGACTAGAGAGTGCAGAAAAATAGAAGGGGGGGGTGACAGAAGAGCGACAGAGCGACGGCTGGAGGCGTAAGCAAGAGAGAGGGTCTGAGAGCGTGTAAAGTCTGCAGTGTGGGAGAGTGCACGGGTGTCACGTCACCCATTGCAGTGCTGAGCAGCGAGACAGATTGGCACATACAACACCCACCCACGGGTGCTTAGACTGTCCATCTGACAGGCGCACACACACACTTACAAGGGAGCTCAAAATGGACATGCTCTTACAGTGCGCTCTAATGCACAACACACTGGACACATTCACACACTCCCACTCAGTCTATCATCTCTCCTGGTTTTTTTCCACACTCTATGCACCATTAGCCTAATCTCCCCTACATATGTCAGCGTGTCCTTAACCCCATTACAAGGTCATGACCCAGTCTAAGAGCTCACCTGACACAGACCCTCAGGATGTGTCCATCAGCAGAGCCAAACAACACTACTACCACCTCACCACCATTCCCAGCACAGAGATGGTGAGTTGCTGAGGGAATACATGTCAGCTGAGTTTCCTCCACTCAGCGGGGGAAGAGGATGAAATAACGAGTTAGGGGATCAGAAATGGAGGAAAAAACCACTTAAGAGGCAGATGCCTGTGTTTCACTTAACAACTGTGTCCAATGGAAGGTCCAGGCCCATATCGCCTTTGTTAGGGAAAGAGACCATGTTCATGTGACTCTGTTTTTTGTTCCATAACTGACCTTCACTGTTTGGCCTCCATGTATTATTGAAGGTTAGCACCAGTGTCTGGGGTTTAAAGCTTTGATTTGCCTCTGGCCACCTGTCCTGTCTGCAGATTGGTGCTGAGCAGTAGTGTACAGTTAGTTTTTAGAGTTATTTTGCTACAGACAGCTGCCTGCTGTGGCTGGAAATACTGCTGTGAGAGCAGTGAGAGTGAATCAGAACATTAAAGCTCCAGGCTGGACAGTTAAACAGTGAGCTCTAATTTGCTATTTCAGGGATAATTCTCTGTATCTTCATTATCATGAGTGACCCCTTTTCACTTTGTCACAATATTCTCACTTTATAATTTGATACATTGTTATTGTAAAATTTTTCAGCCACTGTAAAAGATCATTCTGGTTACATCCAACTTGAGTTTTATTATTTTAGGTGATGACATCTTTCTCATTAGTTCAACCTTTACCTGCTGGACTTGGCATAGGTATGTGGAGACAGTTGCAATGGGGAACTAGGTGTGCTTTGTTTTGGTTTACATCCAAATAAAGTGGTTTTGATAAGCCGACTACTGTTGAGTCAGGTGATACTCTGCTTTTTTCTTACTGTCCCTAACCCTATCCCATGAAAATATCAAAACCAATGATGAAAAGACCAGACTAATCATACAAGCCGGATACAGCTTATGTGCCTCAGAAATCCATTCTTGTGCAAAAACTATTAATAACACATCAGTGAGCCACAATACAACCTTCATTACAATGAATATGGACACTGTAGTTATTGAGTCAGAGGCACATAACACTATCCTGCCTCTGTAAATACTTTTAATCCACAACTGAAAATAGCCCCAATACATGCACTGTCTATTCCTGCTTGAGTAACAAAAAAAAAAAAAAAAAAGCCCAGCTTTTTTAGGAAATTCTTTAATTTGTTTTAGAGTTGAAACCATCTTCTTGACATGTTGTAAAAAATGTATGTCTTCAGTAGATGTGAATGGGCTTAGGCTGACACATTGACAACACATTGTCAATTTAGTTTTTTGTTGACAGTAACAAAAATATTGATTATTGCCAGGCTTTGTTTTTATGGTAAAAAGTAGAATCCACTCACTGTTCTTTGCTCTGTTCTTTTTGCCATGATATCTCTTGGAGAGGGTTTTCTTTCTCTTGACTTTATCAGGGTCTGAAGTCAGTGCCAACGTCATCTCATGTCACTGCTCGTGTTGTTTAGCAATGTAGCTGCATTCTCGATCTCAGTAACTATCAGTGAGCAAAACGTTTTGATAACCATAACAAAGGCCAAAAAATAAGACTTAAGTTTTAAGCTGGAGTTATCCCTCAATGAATAGCGATGACTTTTGAAAAAAATAAAACACAGATATTCTTATAATTGATCATTTTTCAAGTACAAATGCCAATCATTCTCTAGTATCAGCTTCTCCAATGTAAGGATTTGCTACTTTTCTTAGTCACAAACCTAAAGATAGTAATAAACTCAGTGTCTTTAGGTTTAGGAGCGTTGGTTGGACATAACGAGAAATTTTAAGACGTCACTTATCTATCTATAGACCAAACAATTAACCAAGAAAATAATTTCCAGATAAATCCACAAGTAAACGGTGTTGAGACCATTTCAAGTCCCTGAGACACAACATTGAAACCCATACTAACTGTCCTTTAATGTCACTGCTTGTGTGTGTCAGCAGCCCTCTTACATAGGGTGAGGCATTAGTTTTACTTTGTGTTCTGGATCCAGTAAATACCTGGGTGAATTCTCTGTCCAGTTGTCAATGTCAATATCAGCCAGTGATATTGGTTATCTGAGGCAACTGTCTAACTCTCCCTTCCACTGAAAGCTCTGCTTAAAGTTGAATGTGAGTGGGCGGAAAGTGGCCTGGCTCAAGTGTAGGATTTTCATTGACTGATTGGTTATTTAAGATGTACCAGAGCTATTTATATAGTTGCCATGGCATCCCGCTCATGGTACAAGTAGATGACGCGTGAGCCGACGCAAGAACATTCCACTGATTTAATACACCTAACAGACACAGAGCAGACAAGTGAAATAAATGGTAGAATTTCCCTGCTTTAGTTGTCTCCTCTCTTACACACATCTGAAAGTACAGTCCCTGTACTTTGTAAGCCTTCATCCATAGTGATGAGTGAACATCTAAGCAGCTCTGGAACCCATTAGCAAGGCAGCGCGGGAAGCAGCAGTGCACTATGGGAGAAAGCCCTGTCTCTGCGTATGGGGCTGTTGTCATAGCAACCTCTCTATCTTGTTAAATCTCTGACAAGTCTGTCTTTCTGTCTGTTTGCATGTCAGTGTGTTTGAACAAAGTGAGCAAACGCCTCTCACACAGTGTTTTCATCTCACTGTTGATGGAGGGTTTTTTATTCCATCTGGATTGAAGTGACCTTTTCTCCGGACTCACACACACAACACACACACACACACACACTGGACCATCAGATTTTAATCAGAAGGAGAAATTATATGTGTGTGTGAGAGAGAGAAGAGAAAGTGACTGAAACAGAAAATCCAATTATGGTCAAATGGCCTCCAGAGGTGGTTGCCTTAGAGTAATGACCTGTGACATTTTCACATAAACAGTGTACATTTTGCTTTTCTGTCAGTGATATTGAACAATAACCAGTCCATCAGAGCTTTTTATTCCCACTTGTGGAGAAGCTTTCTTTGGAAAAATGTTTTGCTGTGCAGGAAGTGATACCTATTAAGCTTTGGGTTTGTTTGGAATAAGTGATCAGTGACAACCAATGTGGGTGAACAAACCATTATCAAGAGAAAACCATGGAACAAGACAGGAAGCACAGTAGCACCCACACTGTATGACTGACTCATGGTTTCTGTGATATGATGTGTGAGAAACACTTAAACTGAGCACTTGACAGAAAGGATGTCATCAATACTTAAAAGAAACATTAATGCCTCAGCAGTACAGTGTAAATACATCTCAAGTTTACACGTACCAACTATGTGAAGTGGCAGAAACATGATCCAAGAAACTCCCAGATCAAACAGATGGCTTGTTAGATAGTAACACAGTGGTCAAAAATAGTTTGTCAGGATACAAATGGATTATAAACAAGCTAGTGGGGGTGATAATTGTTGTTTTGAAAGGACACAAACAATACATAAGGATGTGGAAGTGCCACAGGTTTTGGCAAGAGAAGTGAACGCCAGGTGGAGGTGCAGCCCACTGAAACCTACGCTGATCAGCCACAATATTAAAACAACTGACAGGAGAATTGAATAACATTGATCATCTCTTTTAACTGTGCAGTTTATGGTATATATGCAAGTGGTTTTAATGTTGTGGCTGATTGGTTTATTTGGACTAACATTAATAAGTGGTAGTGAGGCCAAACTCACTTTGGAGCCAGTTTTCCTCTTAATGATTTTTTGTGTTTTTCACAGATCTCCAATTTTCCCTGTCGCCAAGAGAAATCTTGTCCGTGGAAAGAGCGTGAGCGCCTCGGAGTCCTGCACCCAGATGTCAACCGCTCGAAGGACCATGCCCTGCTCTGCTCCTTGAGATGGACATCGAAAGCCCTTCCCGTGATTTCTCCTTCTTAAACCTAAACCTCTACTCAGAAAATACATAGCATTCTCAGACCAAAACAGAAAGCAGGAGATTTATATGGAAAATATGAGGCTTGAATTTGTGATGCAGATCTGTTTACTTGGTGCATGAGAAAACAAAAGGACCAACGTAGGCAGCATCTTAATGTGAGCCAGGTTTTTTTATATATCAGTAACAAGGCTGTTTTACTAAAGTCAGAAGAATTAAAAATTAACAAGACCCTTTTGTGTTTGTGACGGAATGGTGTGCATCTGTGTGTGGGCTTGTACATGCATGCCTGGTCTTAATTTAGGGTTACTTGTGCTTGGGGTTAGTGCATGATAATTAAACTCAGTGACCTCATTACCTGTTGCTTTGTTGCTTTGGTTCTTCCAGTGGCCACACCGCCAAACCCTCCTCACACATGACGCCCCAGGAAGTCATCAAGCACAAGTTCCCCACGCGAAAACGGTTCCTGCCAGGCCCCAGCCCCCGGCCCGACTTCTACAAAACTGTGTTTTGGTGACATGAGCATGCAGGCTGGTCTTAAAGCTCTTAATGATTTTTGGCGGACAAAGCTACATTGAGGCTTTGCAGCATCTCAAGCTGACATAGCAGTGTTTGATGCCATCCCCTCTGCTCCCCCCGCCCCCACCTTCACACCTCCTGCGCCAGGTACAGTCACATCAAGTCCTTCCAGAGGAGAGAGCTGGCCTCCGTCAGCCATGAGTCAGTTTGTCCTCCCAGCCATTCCCCCGGCTTCAAGACACAACGCTGCTAAGGACGCACGATGACGACATCGACCTGTTTGGCTCGGACGACGAGGCCGAGAGCGGAGGCCGTAAGGATCACATACATCATGAGTACGCCCGCCAAGAAGTCCAAGAAGCCAGCTCATTGCCAAGTCCTCCATCTTGCTTGACGCCAAGCCCTGGGACGACGAAAATGCGGACATGGCCAAGCTGGAGGAGGCGTCTGCAGTGTCAGCAGCATGGACGGGTTGCTGTGGGGCAGTCCGTTGGTCCGGTGGGCTATGGTATCAAGAAGCTCCAGATAGGGATGCGAGTGGGAGGATGACAAAGTGGGCACGGGATCTGCTGGAGGAAGCCATCACCGCTCGAGGAATATGTTCAGTCTGTGGATGTGGCTGCTTTCAACAAGATTCGAATCACAGACAGAATATAATTCACTGAGGAATATCTGATGTTTTCTGGTCTTGCTTGAGATAGATGATGTATGAAACACAATATTCAGTGGCTATTCCAATGTCCATCTAACAATACAATAAACAAAACTCAGGTCCCTCATGTAAAAGATCCTTTGATACATTTCTACTTCAAAACATCAAATAAAGCCATTCTACCTTTTGATTTTGCTTTGAATCTTTATATAGTGCCTGCTTTTGCTCCTCTTTTTTTTTTATCAGGTAACAAGTACAGATTTCCACATACCCACTGTATCTGTTGATGCATTACTGTCAATTCAAAGGGATGTTGTTGCAGCTGTAGACCCCATATGAAAGTGAGCTGTGCAGATAACAAGCTGTCTGTAAATGAAGTCTGACAGGTGCTCCGGCATTCCTTCAACCACACTGTAAGTAAAGGGAGGTTAACTTTTCTTCATTCCGTCAGTCGTCTTGAACATATGCGCAACCAACCAGGTCAATATGGTGCAACATATGGCCTGTTCTAACTGCCAAGTTATATACCTAAGAAAAACAAAGATAGGTGCCCCTTGAAACAAAGTTTGCTAAACCTGTTTTCATCTGACTTTGCTGAGTGGCATGAGCTCATCTGGCCTGTGAACTTGGCTGTGGAAATTGTTTTGGCATGTGCTCTGAAGCACACAATACTGCAGTGAGAAAAGTGCTGCAAGCCTTGACTACAACACCAAATACTGATTGAACTGACAAGTCATAAAACCTTATTGCTACACAAGCAAAGATTTTATTGCTCCTCAGTCCGGTTACAGGTCAGTCAGAAGCACACTTTCTGAATCAATTCAGTGAGAAAACTTTGAATCTGAAATTGTTAATGTAAAAAAAGATCAATTGATAAGCATTGAAATAAATATGAGGTACATTTTTGTCATTGCAAGTTAGAATTATTATTATACATCAGTCATTAGCATATATACATCAGCACAAGTCATAGCAGCCCCAGTAGAATGAAAACTCTATTGACCGTCGGAATTAATGTCCAACAGCTGTATATGTGGACAAACTTGTATGGCACCTCTCACCCCTCTCCCTCCTCCTGGCACTCTCATCACCTTGGCACTTCTGCAAATTGGTAATATAACACCTGCAGACTCAATGTTTTCACCATCTGTCGAGTTGCCACTAACGCTGCAATTCCTAACAGGAAGCGAGCGAGGCCTGCTGCTAGTATTAGTCAGTGTTGAAGAGGTACTGGTAACACCCCCTGGGCTCAAAAAGTCTGGACCGAGCTGCTCATTCACCCAGTATCCCACGGAGCATCCAGCCCCTCGCCTCAGAATGGTGGTCGTAATACCCCTGCAGAAAGGTTGTAATGGTCCAGCTCTGGCATGTAGCTGAGGAAGAAAAGGTACCACGCCACAATGGGAGAGATGCAACTGGTGAGCTGGAAGTAGTCAAAGGTTTCAGTAAGGATAGGTGAGGAACATGAGGATGGCTGAGATCAAAGCGCCACAAATCACATCCTGAAAGTAGAATATCATTGAGTGTTTTTACCAAGAACAATGAAAGCATAAGTTCAAAGTCTGCATATTCATTTTCTTGGCAAAAGTGTAGATGAGCTTGAAGCTTGATACTACTTGCATGTCTGCCCATTAAATATAAGGCTATCACCAGCAGCCAGTTTATCTAAGCTTTGTGTAGATAAACTGTAAATGGGGATGTAGCTGGCATGGCTCTGTAAGAAGGAAACTAAATTCACCTAGCAGCACCTGTCGTTTGCTTAATCTGTTTTTAAAAAGTGTCAAACAGGTTGCGGTTTTCAGGGGTGCAGTAACTTCCCAATGTCTTGGTTAGAACAAAGTTACTGCTCTCAGGCAAGACTCTACTCTGGCATATTACACCCTTTAAACCACACCTCTCTGTGTTTCCATTTCTTATTGTATGCATATTAATTAGCTCTGAGGTGCTGGTAGGTGGATTTCGTTACCTTTGTTTGTTGTTACCTTTTTGTTAGCCTTTATGCTAAGCTAAGCAAAGCTAATATTTATAAGTGTTGTTGCTTTATTACTATTACTATTTTTACACTTTATTATTACTTTAAATATATATATATAAGCCCAACCCTGACAAAAATGTGATAAATGTGTACTTAAGCATAACTGATTAATGAGATGTAACTGTCACTTGATATTATGGGGTCAAGATTTTCAAATGAAAAGAAGGCAACATAAATTGCCTACTGAGTTAAGAGTCTTGGATCAAAGCCTCAGCCAGGCAGTTTAACCAGACACCGATATGAATAATGAATCCTGCAGTGAGCTGGAATGTTTTATGCTGTAGAATATGTGTGTGTGTGTGTTGGGGGGATCTCACCAAATTGAGTGCATGCCAGTGTAGACGGCTCAGACATTCAAGTGATGACAACGTCACCGCAATCAGCAGACCACTAACTGAACTGAGTCGCAAAACACAATAATTACATCACTAACCATCACAGTGACAGACAAGTAGATACCTAACACACGTAATGACAAATACCACTTTCTGATTAGAGTGATAAAAGATGACATCTGTGAAAGTGGAATGTTGTGTGACACACGCACCAAAGATTCCTCACATTCCTCAGTGCAGGCACAAAAACTTTTATAAAACCTTTTCCCTCTTACTTTGTGATCAGGGCATCCATTTGTCAGTCCTCTTAATGTTGACATGTAACTCCTCTCTCTGCCACTTGTCCATTCTGCCTGGTTGACGTACTGCCTGTCATTAACTCACTCGCTCCTTTATTCCTCTACTGTCTCAATCCTCTCTCCCCTCCCTCCTTTACCTATGGCGGCAGGTTTTGTTCCCCCCTCCATTTCAATGACAGTGAGAAGAGAGGCCTGTATTCATTCACCTCCCACCCTCCCTCTTGTGCCCCCGCCTTTTTTCCTGTGTCTTTTCCTGTCCTTTGCAGCTGGAAGCCTATTCACTGGTAGTTCATGAAGAGAGTTTTCTATGAATGGCCACAAAGGATGCCAGGGACAGGAGGGGGTCACTCTGTGATTGACTGTCATGACCTTCGACCTGCTCCGGGAACAGGGCGAGTTGCCCCTAGGCCTTGTGGCTATTCAGGAGCCTCTGCAACAGCTTGCTACTCATCTATAGCTATGCATGCTCCTTTCTTTCAGGGGAATCCTTGAGGAAATTCAGGCCACAGTTAAGTGCTCTACTGTACATGCATGTCTCAGGGCTGCTGAGATGATTTCTCTGACCTTGAGAACGGCAATGTGAAAAAATATGATGGAGAGCTAGCCAGCATGATCTGACCACAACTCAGTCTGACAGCTGCATAGACCGTAAACTACTAACTGATGGACTTAGAATTCATTCAGTTCTTCATTAAAACACAGCGCTTGATTAAGACAGCCTTTGATTGAGCCCCTGAGTGTTTTATTGACTTGGCAGTAGAGTGGGAGAGATAAAAAGGGGAAGAGTCAGGAGGAGGAGGGAGGTAGAGACATGGACTGATAGTCATTGACTCAGTCGAGTCCATCAGAAGACCAAACAGAAGCTTGACGGGTGTGGCTGATGGTGACTGATGGTGACTGTTGGCCCCCCTCCTTGCCCATTGTCCAACACCAGTCAAGACTTACTGATGGGACAGCAGGGCCACCCCTTCATCCCACTCAGCTACCAGTGAGCAAGCTGCCATCCACAGGCTCCCAGTGCCTCAAATTTAACCTCATTCAACTCTTTGACTTGAAAGAAGCTGCTCATTTAGAGCAATTAATTTAATGCTTACTGGTTCCTTGCTAATCTTAAAGGATTCCATAAAAATCAATGGCAATTTGACACCACTGCTAATGACATACCTAGTGTCAGAATTACAGTTCAACACCCACTTAGTCTACGCTTCCTAACTCTAATTAGTTGGAAGAAGATCATTAGCAGTCAGCTGTGGCAGTAATATTATTTTTCATAGTAATGAGCAGTGGAACCAGTGACTATTACAGTGTTAGTTATACGATCACAGTTACCAATTGAGAAATGGCTGTACAGCAACTGTTATCGTTGCCTCTAAATATCAGACTGATGCTGTATCATGGGATAGTGGTGACAATTTGTTTTCCTAATCGTTCACAGCAGAGATACAGTATTTTGATTTTAAAATTAAGAGAAAAAATGACAAATCCTGTGGGCAAAGTTAATTTCTGACCTTGGACGAGTCTATGTCTATGTTAGCATCTCTGTGAAGCTTTACTAAGGTACTGCAGTGCTTTGAGCTAAATAATTAATATCAGTATCCCAATGTTTTCCACAATGAAAATGTTAAAATGCTGGATGTTCCAGCACGCATAACGTTTCTTATCTTTAATTCAACATGTTAGCATGCCAATACTTAACCATGTCCAGAATTAAAAGTACAGCTGATGGAACGTCAATAGATTAGTCGTCTTGTCATAAACCAATGTATTAAAGAACATGTCTTTAAAAGATTCGGTAAGTATGAAAAGTCACAACAGATCAATAAAAGAGTTTGTAAGAAAGGAACATGAATGCTATTTCATGAAAATCAATCCAATAGTTGGTAAGATATTTCACTATATACATGTCAAAATCAAGAGGACACTAGAATAAAAAGTCAGAAGATCATCAGGTCAGTAGGATTAATTGGGGACCATGAATGTCAATCCATCAATTACATGAGTTTTATTACCGTGATAAGTGAAAACGTTGACCTGCTTGTAGCACTGGATGTACCACATTTCAAGACAATCCAGCAAATTGTTAAGTCAATAAAAAGTCAACCAAAAACCCAATATTTGACAAAATAAACTTTATTGTTCTGTGATGGAGCCATGGTGGAACCATCAGGTGTTTCCTTGAGTAACTGTATCAAATTTCAGAATCCACCCAACTACCACTGTTGACATTTCACTCAAAAAACCCAAACGTCAGCCTCGTAGTGCTTGAAGCAGAAAAGTCACAAGATCGCTAAAGTCCATAAGCTCAGGACCATGACTGTTCGTACAAAATTCCACGTAATTCATCCAGTAGTTATTGAGATATTTAGTTCAACATAGCGTGACATACCAAACAATGGACTTTGCCAATAGACCCATTACTGTTAACGCCACTAACACCAACCTCAGCTCTAAGCTCACCTGTATCCTCATGGGGCCAGTAAAGGTGAAGGAGATGCATGGCAGCCATGGCGTGGGTCGGCATTCATATTCTGCATCGACACGTGTCTCCAGCTTAACCACAGGTGAACGAGGGCGAGGCAGTTTCAGCACATCCTTCATCACTTCTGGCCGATATACATCACCAACTAAAAGACAAGAGTACAGTCCCATCATCATACCTGCTATATTCAGTTGCCGTTTTATTCTGTTATTTTAATATCAGTGCTATCTGGTCATTTTAGGAAGGTGTATTGAATTGATGCAAAATCATTTTAGCAGATTTCACACTCATTCTTTTGAAAGAAAAAAATGAATATAGTCTTGTTTTTGGAGTGCTTAAAGGAGCCATTCTGGTATCTTTCTGGTCCAGGAACCTTATTTAATATATTGTAATTTATGACGTTCAAAAAAGATTATGAAAGTACTGCAGTGTGCCAGCAACAGAAGCAGAACAGAGATGGAGGAGGACATGAGAAAAATAATGAGAAGAGGAAGTAAACCTGATTAGGCTATGCTCTAAACTAACTCACATTCTATCATAAATAAGTAATCAGCCTTCCAACTCAAAAAAAGAGAAAGAAATAAAGAAATAAAGAGAAGAAGAGAAAACTGTACAAGGAATGGAGACCCACTCTGGAATAAAATGCAGATGCTGCAGTCGTACAGTAACAGAATCTATTGTAAGAAACAGATAATTGAAGAGGGCAGAGTTTGCTGGACACAGTGTCTTCAGCTGGTGCACTGAGACAGAAGGCTCTTGGCGTCAGTGCAAGGTGTGTGGTGGTGCTGATGTATAGTAGCGGTGTGTGTGTGTGTGTGTGTGCGTGTGTGTCCCGCCGTAAAGGCCTATTCTTTTCATGACTCCCATGCCCTCGGAGGGGCAGCCTGCTCCAGCTCCAGGTTTAGTTTTAAAGCTCTGCCTTGTATATTTAATGAATGGCTGTCTTAGCAAGGGAGCAGGGAGTGTGGCACAGAGAAGGAGCAGGACACCACTGTGTGTGTTTAAGGAGAGAATGAGAGGTTGTTATTACCATCTCTACTGGACACTGTAATCAATAGAAAATGCTGTTACCATGGCAAATGAGATATAAAAGTAGGTCTGACCTGCTGTTAGCAGCAACTTGTAGAGATACAGAAGCACGCAGAGAGAGAGAGGAAAAGAAAGTGACAGAGGCAGAGATGGAAATTAAGATCCACAAAATTGACAAGTAATATGTGGACAGAACATTACACCTCTCGCTCCAAACAATGGGAATTAATAGGCTGCTTAAGTTCTGAAAGATTTTATACATGGAGAGGGAAATATTATTGGGCAAGAGTATGAAACATGGCTGCCAGTCAGCCACAAGAGCATTAGTGAGGTTCAATACTAACACTGGGTGATAACGCCTGGATTCATAGTTGGTGTTCTAGTTCATTCCAATGTGTGTTTGATGGAGTTTAGTTTAGTCAAGGCCTTACACACTGAACTGAAAAACATGTCTTATATGGACTTTTGTGCACAGGGCATTGTCAAGCCTTCACCAAACTGCCACCAAAAGGTTGTCTAAAATATTGTGCTGTATTAGTAATACTTCCTTAAAGAAAAAGTTGGACATTTTAGTAAACACAAGTAATTTCTTGCATGCTTAGGTTAGATGAAAATTAATGGCACCCCATGTCTGTGCTGTGTGTGGAGCTGGAGTAAGGACGCTTAGCTTGGTTAGCATAAAGATGGAAACAGCTAGCTTGGCTTCCTTTAAAGTTCAAATATAGGGTTTCCACAGTACCCTCCATCTCATACATTGTATCTGTTTTCTTAATTTACACAAACAAAATGCAGCCATGTTAATAAGGTTGTAGGACAAAGCAGTACTTTGAACTTAAAGCTAACAATGACAATGCAAACATGGAGATATTTAGAAAGAAGACGATAATTTACCATCTTAGTGTCATCATGCTAATATTAGGTAATTAGCATGACACACAAAGTAGTGCTAGGATGATGGGATTGTAAACTGGTCACAATCAAAAGAACCAGGCAATTTCAAGTTTTGCCCTGATGATAGGCAGGCTAGAAACATCCATTTATGGTTTAAGGGGTATTAAGTGATTCTTGAACCACAGCACCTATTATTTTAACAGTAGTAACCTGTAGATAGTGTTGTCCTTCAGGAGGATGTTACAGCATTTAAATCCCCTTAAAATCATGAAGTGACATTTCTAGCACATCATCAGGCAAAACTTTAAGTTGTCCAATATTTGTTATAGAAGACCAAATCACATTCCTATCAGTCTGTACTTAGTGTTTTGTGCTAACTGGCAAAAGTTAGCATGCTAACATGCTAAACTAAGATGAAAACATGATAAACATCGCATCTAAAAAAACAAAACATTAGCAGTACTATTGTGAGCATGCCGATGTTTTCATTTAGCTCAGTGGCTGTCCATATACTTTTGGCCACTGTAGGTTGATAGGCAATTAGCAAAATAGTGGAGAGAACAAGATGAAACCATCAAACAATAATGTCTTGTTTGTTTTGATCTCTCCTTGTCCTCTGGTCATGCCTGAATGTGAAATGTATTATCCAATATTTGCATCTACCCACACTGTACACACACATGCCCAGACAGAATAATTTGTACCATGAAGTGGACAATAAACAGAGGACTGACAATGGTAAACCCATTTAGCACATCTGATCCCATTCATACACCATGACTGTGTGTTCATACAACAAGCCATACAGTGTACACATCATCCACTGCGTGCCCCCCTCTGCCCTCACACAAAGAATCTGCCTACCAGCTTGAATGATATGAATACTCCCCTCCACCCCCTACACATACCATCAACACAAACATCATATTCAACTGCCTCCAGTAGAGCCATCACGCCAGTGTTTCATTGGTGTCTTTGTACAAATCATCAAAGGACTGGCCCAGGGACAGTCTGGTCACATTAAGGGAAGAGTTAAATACAGGTCAAGACTCACACACGCACACACGCACACACACACACACACAGATAGTAGCACTGGAGAGTGTGTGTTTTCTCATGAATAAGTGTATTGATTGAGGCCAGCACAGCTTTGGACCTTGATCTGTCAACATGGATCAGAGTGAGTGAATGGTGTGAGACTGTGTGTTTGTGTGTGTAGGGAAGAGGGGCTATTCCACAGGTCAGTGTTTGAATGGAGAAAACACACAAGATAAGTTTGTTTTGTTCTACACTAACATGATTAATACCTGGTTTGGTTACTAGTTTTTTTCTGATGCAGACCAACTGCATGCCTGAAATAGTGTGTGGCTACCCACTCACTCTTTAACCAAGAAGTATTATCTGCAGATATGTAAGAGTTCCACCATAATATGACTGTGGAGCCAATATGCTAAACCCCTTTGAGCACAGTTACTGTAATTTATGGAGATAGCTCTTAATAAGGCAACAGAATCTGTTGTTCTCTGGGTCTACTTAAAGTTGAGCTCAGTCATGGATGCACACACCACCAACTTAAAAATTCTTCATGCATTTTTATAAATTTGCATTTTGTCCAGAATGTTGTTGTTTTGTACACAAAACAGTTAGGTAGTGTTTCTTGTCTTGCTTAGTTTAACCTTAGCTTGAACTTGTAGAACAAAACCAAAGCTGTGTCTCAATTCAACACTACAAACCTACTCCTTTTTTTGAGTACAGTTTGACAGCCAATTTAGTACTGTGTGTTATTTCTGGCACTATATAGCTTAGAATATAGTGTATCAGTGACGCAGTTTGGGAGGCAGGTGAGGCCGTGCTCCCACCTGTCATCATGGAAATATAAAATTAAAAATAAATTAAATAGTTATATTTATTCAGTATCGTACTTTAAAGTTCTTTCCATTTAACTGCCCATTTTTAGATTTTTTTTCAAAACGCTGGAATTTTCACAGTTACCGCTCAAATACTAAGAAGAGACGAGCGGTGAGGCAGCAGCCCGCTGAGCCTCTTTGCACCACATGGTTTGCACACGACTATGTTAACTGTGCTTGCAGTGAGACCGTATTGTTGTCCCTCTGCATGTTGCCATTAAAATGTTCAAACACTTTTTAGTATATGAACTAAATTTCTATAGTTTAGCTGGTGTATATAATTACAGTGTTTACTTATTTATTTTTATCAACAACCCAAGTGTGTAACGTATTCTTGTGCTGAGTGATCATAAAACCGCTGCGAAGAGGCACTAGTTGAGGCACGCAGTTCTCCTGCCTCATGGCAGGGGGCGCTGACTGTGATGACGTCAGTGCCTCACCAGCCATGAACCTCACCGCACGTCACTGGTGTATATTAAATACAGTTACTATATAGTAGCCTCAGTTGAAGAGTCTAAAGTCATGCCAGTGGATCTGTGAGGTTGGACCATGGCACAGAGTGCTTTGCGCTAAAGGCTAACACCTGCATGCTAACATGCCCCTAGCATAGACTGTATATAAAGTGGCCCCCAGTAACAATGCTAACATGCCAATGTTTAGCACGTATGATGTCTACCATATTCACCATCTTATTTGAGCATGTTATAGCATATCGATTAGCAATAAACATAAAGTACAGCTGAGGCTGATAGAAATGTCATTGGTTTTGCAGATATTTGGTCATAAACCAAAGTACCAGACAAATTTAAATTTTGACCTGATGATGGTGCTAGATGAAAAATTAAGAGACTGAAGTTATTACAATCCATCCTGAAGGGGACATGAACGTGGGTACCAAATTTTATGGCAAACCATCCAATAGAATAGAGACATTTCACTCAAAAACTAAACATATCAATCTGCTGGTGGTGCCACAGGTAAAGTCAGGAGACCACCAAAGTCAACAGAATTCATCCTCTGAGGACCACTGATGTCTGTACAGTTTTGGCCTCAGTTTCAGAATCGTTACACTCCTTGGTAATAATGAGATAGTTTTGCTCTGGTTATTTTCACTTTTATAGTTCTAGCAGAAAATGTAGTTAAGGCCCAGTTATACTGCCAGCAAACCGCATCGACCATGTTTTTTCTTTTATAATGATGACAGGACAGGGTTACACTCAATGATTACAGTCTTTATTCCTCACACATATTTTTTTCGATGTCCAAACACTGATGGCTGATCAGAGCTGACAGAGGCTGTATAGCTGAAAAAGTTTTGTCTTCTGAGAATAAAGCGACTTTTTGTCATTGAATGTGACCATCCTCTGTCATCATTACTGCATACAAATTAGGATAACACACCACTGTTCCTGAAAGTGGTAGAAACTCTACATGTCTCTTTCTAAACATACTTGTCTTAGTGTATGCCCTTTGTGTCATTATTTAAAAGCACAACTTGAGCTTGACTTGATTTTTGATATTCTAAACAACACAGTAGGTGTATGATTTGCATAATACAACACTATAGTAATGCCATACAACATCAAGTATGTAATTCATGACCATATGGTTACGACAGTCATTGCTTAAGTCAACCAAAGTCGCTCTGCAAGGTAGGACAACAGAGAGTAGTGAAGGACACAAGTGTACATGTGTGTGTGTGTGTGTGTTATTCATGGGTCTGTAATGTGCTCACACATACAAGTCTTTCGCATCGGTGCACTTCAGTTGTTGCTGTGAGGAGTTGCCAGTTTTTGTGTGTGTGTGTGTGAGAGAGAGAGACAGACAGAGTAGAGGGGAGACAGTGCGCCCCTCCAGAACCTTAGATAACCCACCAGCACAATGGCAGGGTGCTGTTAGAAGTTAGAAGTGTGGGTGATGCGCCCGAGGCTGACAGACCAAATGGTCGGTCCAGAGAGAGGCCTGAGTGCTTATTATGGAAACACTCTGCTGGTAGACTGGGGGAGGAGAACACAGGTAAAGCTGGAATGTCTAACCAGGAGGGAGGCAATGAGTGTTTAGTGGGCGAGGTGGGGAGCACTAGCATGTGTGTGTGTTGGCGTTTCTATGCGTTTGAAAGGAGTTCACACAGGGCCTTGGTGCAAGTTTCAGGATGCCACAGAAGAATGATCTCTTCCTGAGGGCCTAACAAGGGTTCAGGACACAGGCACCCACCATGCTGGGGTAGGGACACAAAGGCCACAAACACACTGCCCACTGGCCACACCTGCAGTGAGTGAGGCTGTATGTGGCTGCTCTGTGTCTGTCTGTGTCTCACAAGTGTCAGATACACTCCCTTCTGGGATCACATCTGACATGTTTTCAGGCCCTCGTTGTACGTGCTGGATTCTGTCGAATAAACATCTGAAGGGGAGATCTAGCACCTGCTTTCTCCACTGATGTGCCTTCGTGTGGCCTTGAACCATGTCCTGAACAAGCTGGCCTCAGTGGCCTGCAAGCCTGTGGGACATATACGGCATGGTGGTGTCAGAGACAGGCCACTGAGGGGGGACAGGGATGAAAGAGTACAGGCAAGAGAGTGTACCGAACAGCAGAGAAGAAAGGTGGCACAGAGAGAGACAGACACAAGACTGAAGACTTGGTACTTTTTTGCATGATAAGGTGGTTTCACCTGACATACACACAGGCATTCTCTCTGGCTTACGGTCCACATGTTGACGAGGGCGGCCGGGCACAGGAACGTGGTCCAGGTTCCAGTGTATGCAAGGCAGACAGGTGATGTAGAAGATCTCATGACCCAGGCCCGATGAGAACAGGTGAAGAGGAAGTGCAGCAGCCAGTCTCCTCACCCTCACTGAGGCCTGCTGCAGCTCCCTGCAGAGAGAACAAACACCTATTCATAAACAAAACATGATGGAAATAGGTGTCTAAAGGTAGCTGTCCGAATGAAATCAGATTTAGATTAGAGATTAGATCTCAACCTTGCAGTTGAATTCCTTAGTTAGTTTCACTTTTTTCAGCTTTACATTACATTTCATTATTTGTTCCAAGCCAGCTGATTCAGGAAGAACACCATTACCAAACACAAGCTAGTGCTACAATGGTCATCTGCCTTGCACATCATAAGATCTCTTTTCAGGGAGTACTGTTTAAGTGAATACTCCAGCACTTAAAACTGCACTCCAATAAAGTTATCAACTCACAGGAGACGGAGACAGACAGAGTTAATCTCAAATTTAATTTTGCGATTAAACCCTCTGCTGCTTTCATTTTAAATCTAAAGCAGCAGAGGCAGAGATATCCTGACTTTTAGTCTCTAATATGGGTAAAGCTCCAATAAAAGCAAACAAACAAAAAAAAAAAAAAACATTCTCATAATGCAGCTGGTTAGCATCTTTCATTAAAACCCCTGTTCTTCCTAAATGCCCAATACTCTCAAACCCCACACTTGAAAATGATGTCACTTTACTCAAACTTAGACTTGCCATTTATTCTTAACATATAGGAACATTTTAAACAATAAAAGCCCCATAAACATTTTTAAATCAATATTTCTTTTTGTACATTATTAAATGTAAATCAAATGTCACTGCTCAACTTGCACTATAGGTTCTCCATTGCCATTATCATGGAATCATGAATTCTTCAACCAGTTACTTCACAGCATTTCTTTTACTCTAACAGTCTAAATAAATTGTTTGCCTGTGAAAAAGGGAGACAGAGGAATGTAAACGCCCCACAAAGCTCGCCTCTGTGCAGATGAGGATCTGGTGGCTGGCTGACAGAGACACCCAGACAAACGAAAAGCCAGTCACGGTTTGGATTACATAAATAAAACTCTAAATGTTTGTTTTACCGTTATTTTATTTAGTAACCTTGTTCTGTCTGGAGGCAAACTCGAACTCCAATAGCAAAACACGTCCATTTATTTCTTTATAATTAACCTGAAATGTGGTGGATTCACCCAGTGGACAGTCTGGGTCAGCGTCCATCTATTGAGAAGACCAATTTTTCGCAGTAAACGACTTACACCAACAGCAAATCCATTCTCCTTTGTATTTATAGTTTGAATTGTTGTCCTGGTGTCCATCCTCCTGCTGCTGTCCACGTGGTTTGTCGGCGTGACCGGGGTTCTGCCGGAGCGCGCGTCCTCCTCCTTGGCTGTGATGATGTGGCTTTTGACTAGAAGAGCCCGCACCCTGGAACCGGGCCACGAGCTCCGGGGCAGCCAAAAAGCTCCAGCATGTCAGGATGAGACAGGCAGAAGCGAGGAGCTGAGGTCGATGTGGTATTTTCTTGAGCGGGAGAGAAATAATGGAAGGTGATATTTACCCAGACACAGGCGATCCCGGTGGGCAGGGTGCAGAGCTGTGTACAGCAGGCGGCAGCTGTGCGCCACAGGTGAACGCAGAGGCGAAGGCCGAGGGGCAGATCCATAGTCTTGAGTAGCAGAATTCTTGTCCGACCTTATCCTGGTATGGTTCAGGCGTATCACAAACAAAGCCATATAGCAAGCGAATGACGATTTATTGTATATGCATGCCAGCAGGTGATTTATGCCTTGGAAATAGAAAGAGAGTGAAAAAAAATTCTGGTATGTGGGAGTCAATTGTTGAGTAAGTTTTCAAATTAGATATATGGCCTGAGCTCTAAGAAGTACAGTGTGTTGTGGAGTTAAGTAGCTGTCATCTCAGGTCCCAGCAACATTCAGCAGGCTAATTGTTTACTGTGGATACAAAATCTTCCTATATAAAAGTATATGTGGGTCCTCTGAATTTGCCTGTACATTCAGACTAATAATTTACAGTAATGATCCAAAAGAAAAGTGTGTAAGAAATGACAACTCTCCCTATTATAATGCACCCTGTGTGTAAAAGAATGTAATGTAATGTGGTGACAGATATCAGCACATGTTGCATCAGCAAAAACCCTATCTCCAGGAGGCAGGAAATGATAATAATAGCACCTATATCACAATGTGTATAGCAAACAATGTCCTCAGCCAATATCAATGTGTAAACTCCTGACCACTTATTGAATAGTGTCGGTGATTAGAAACCACCTCAGCCATAAACCGCTTTTTGCACAGACCCAGCAGAAATGACTCACAGTTACCTGGGATCTGTTATCATTTTAAAACCAATCAGTATATATAATGTGTTAATTCTGATAGTTTGATCTAAAGACAGAATTGATTTAAGTTGTCAACTTCATGTGAATAAAAGATCAGTCTGAACTACAGTCAGCAATTGATCAGCTTCAAACAAAATCCGATTTCACATCTTATGACTTAAAACCATGAGTTGATGAATGTTACAGGCTATCAACTGGATCAAATTAAGTTCAGCCCTTATGAGATCACTTGAATCATATCATAAGCTTTCAAAGCGTACACAGCAGTTTTCAAGCACTGTATTACTTATAGTTTTTGTACACTGAAGGATCAGTTTAACCCCAACCATGTAGTGTAACAAACTGTCAGTACTTTTATATGGATTTATACCTTAACCGTCAAGGGTACAGTAATGACTCAATGTTATTATCTCTTTCTCATTCACGATTCAGTCCCATAAGCTCTGCAAGCATCTTTCATTACTGTGAGAATATCACTCATTATGAGTTAATCTGTTTAACCACTGTAGCACCTGTCAGTATAACTGAGCTTAGTGAGTTTTACAATGAGACTGTTTTTAAGATGGAGTGCCTCAGTGTTCTTCTTCTTTGTACATATTTTATGAAATATGTTTGGTGTGTATGCTTGCAGAGCACCACTGAAAATGACTCTGGCATGAGACTGCAATTTGCAAAATGACCTCCACGTAACAGCAGAACCTGATCTACTTCTTTAACCCAACCATACTTCATCTTTTCTTTATTAGGTAAAAAGGTATGACGAGTCAACTGTCTCTGCTCCTGTCTGTTCCTCAAAAATGTTGGACAGTGTATTGTTTTAGTTGAACACTGTGTGAGTTTACGCCTCGTTGGCAGGAAACAGTGAATCGACGCCCCCAGTTGACCAAATTAGCGCATCCTATTGTCTGGCATGATCTACGTAATTACGAACGAGCATGGCTGTCATAGCTGCTTCCTGCACACACGCGCACACACACACACAATAATACAGAGAAAGAACTGAACAACAATAACACACTACTAACGGACTTCAAGGCGACACACCCGCCTCTCTCTCTCTCTCTCTCTCTCTCTTCACTGTTTTGTGGATGCTCTGGATGGATGAGCTCGCGTCGGAGTCACCACCATTACATCATCTATCTCCACTCAGCCTAAAACGAAAATGAGAGCTTTTAATATTTAAACGATCCCCATCATTCAGACCGGAGCAGCAGACGTCCCGCTCGTAACGGACACCGTAATTATGAAAACATCAACAATATCTGCGGGAATGATGTTTCAATGAACGGGGTGGAGAGGAGGGGAGGAGGAGAGACGCACCGTCATCAGCATCTGTCCGCCAGCTCCCTTTGTGTTCACCGGAGAATGTGAATGGCGAAAGATGACATGGCAGAAAGTAGATTTGGCATCAAACGGAGCGGAACCCTGGCGAGGCCTCCTCGGCATTTCCTCACGAGGAGTACGAATGCAAAATCTGCTACAATTATTTCGACCTGGACGCCGGGTTCTACATCCTAGAGTGCTGCACACGCTTTTGCGAGGAGTGCCCAAGAACACGCTTCACCTCCGGGAGGAGCGGCCATGGCGCATCAGCTGCCCTGTTCATGCCACCGACCCCGGCAGCCGGATTATCGGATACAAACCTGCCCAACAACACCATGACGGAGGATTTTCCTGCCTCACATCGACTCGGGACCCCGTCTTCAGGACGCGTTGCCGCCATATCCTCCCCTGCTGCACTCCAGTTCCCTGTCGCCCTCCGCCGAGAGGAGGTGTCAGACGTCCAGCACCAGCCAGGCGACCCCGTCCACCACCGTATCCACGGCCACGACCCTCTCCCAGGACTCGGTGCGTTACGACAGCTGTCAGAGTTGCAAGAGTGGCCTGACCAATCGCTGCGTCTGCGTGATCTTCTCCTTTCTGTCCATGCTGGTGCTGCTGTTCGCGGGTCTGATCTTGTGCACAGTCACAGCATTCCTCCCTCGGCCGGCGGGACCATTTGTTGTCGGTTGCCAGCATCCCTGGCTATGTTCTCGGTGGTCGTCAGCATGGCTCATCTGCTGGCTCAACACAGACCGACCATGAGACAGGCCGCCTCATCCACCAGTAACTCCCGGAGAAAACGCCTGGACAGGCTGCTGGCCTGACCAGTGGTGGAGATACAGTTGTGGGTGTGTGATTGGCGTACACACACTGACAACCGATACCCTGCTCCCCTTTACTTTTCTAGGAAGAAATCTCGTCCATTATGGCCTTTTATCAGTATAGCAAACAATTCAAAGGCCTTCGTGTTGTTTGGAGCAATAGGCCGACATGATCCTTGGATAATCTTTCCGTAAGCAAAATTCTGAATTTGCAGGCTCCAGTTGACTGGGCGTCTTGATGAGTGAATCAAGACTTCGACCCTTCTGGCGTTGGTCTGAGATGCGGCTGGTTTGATGACTGGAATGTGAAGTGCTCATTTCCAGGGTTTCCTGACACCTCCCACCCTATCCTTATATGCACATCCCACTATGCCACCACTGCATGATAACTGTCCATGACACCACTTATATCTCAACAAAGCACTATGGTGTGCCAGATATTTGGCAATGTCACCTCACGTTTTCAAGTTTATGGTTTTATGGAGGCTTGTGTTTATGTGAAAAAGCTCTGAAATGTCATTCTGTTGCTAAAGAATCCACAATCCAACTGTAAATAGTCCACAGAGCGGTGGTAGTCAAACCTTCCTAATCCTTGTGCTTTAACTTATCTTGCACAGGATGGCACTTGTCTCCATTGTGGCATTGAAAACTGCACTCTTCCAGTACAAAGGACACAAAAGGATAGCTTGTGATTTTGAACTGTGTTTAGCTACTTTTGCATGTTAGCTACTTGAAAGGTCAAGGCTTCTTGTTTCTATTTTGTTTTTAATGAAGGGACAATGTGTCTCCTGGACTCCTGTGCTCACTGCTGTTGAATGAAGCAAACTTCACCGTAATCATCAAAATCATGCACGGGTTCTCCCACCACCGACAGCAATTCAGCTGGGTGTCGGCAGGATTTCTCATCCTGTCATATTATTTACAAATCGGTAGTGGAAAACAGGGTTTCAACGCGGAGCACCTTATACTTGTAAAAAAAATAGTGGGGTTTTTGGCACCTGGCTTTGAAGAGGGGTAAGAGAAGCATGTCTTGTAAGTGTTTAAACAGATGTAATCAAGGTTTAAGTCCACTTTCAAATACTTCTAAGTTCCAAGAACACTCACGTGCTTCCTCCAAAGCCACATATGAGAATGAATGATAAATTCAAAGTGTCAGACACGTGAGCAGCTTGACTCTAGTTCCTCATAGATTTTCAGGAGTCGTAATTACCTCTGAAACTTAAAGAGCCCGCGAGTTGTGGCAGAGATTGTGAAGTGGTAAATTATAGAGTCAAGTCATTCAGAAAACACTATAATAAAATTAATATAATTCACTTTATAGGTTTTTTCAGAAAGGTGGGTCAAAAGAAAAAAACTGTTAATTTTCAGTGGCATTAGGTACAGACAAAACAATGCAATCAAAAAGCTACAACTCAAAGGTCATAGTGGTAGACTTTATATGAATATTACTGTGAACCGTTGGTAAATTTTGTGTATGTAATTTCGGTAATGATCTATACACTATTTATTTATAAATCTTGAATGTGGCAAAAGCGACACCTTATTCGTGGTATGTACATTCCTCACATTGATTAAATGTGCTGTGGTCCGTGAGCACATGAATTGCACTCCTGTGCGGCGGCTCACAGACACCCTGGCAGCATTTAGTATAGAATTTGGAGATGATTTGGACACCAAAGTGGTTTAAGACAAGCACTTGCCCTTTTCACACTCATGAATCCCTACCTCACTGCACGGGGCAAAGCAAAAAAACAAAACAAAACAAAAACAGTTCAACATGATTCTAACCCCCACCAGTCTGATTCCCATGTTGTTTCCAATCATCCTGTTTAACCTTTCTTCCCAACTTGATGATGCACTTTCCCTTATTTTCTGACACAAGTAATGGGTATAACCTTGACAAATGTAAGCATATTGTATTTATTTGGGGAGGACCTAGAAAAATGTTGTTGGTTTTATGAGAATCTGTGGTTGTTGTTACAGTACTAAATGTATTTTGCACAGAGAACTGTTTGCGTGCTGTTTTACATACATAAACACATTTCAGTAATAAAGAAAACATGAATACCCATTGCAGTCATCATTTCTTTTGTACAGTGAAGCGCTAGCATTACAGCTGGTGGAAAGCCTGTTACCAAGGTATTTATCATGCTTGGTCTTACATACCAGGTTGAATTGAATATGGTTCAACTTAACACATTTAGCATCCTGTTGTGCATCATGCCTCTACTGGAAGACAAAGGATGCTACATGCTATAAAGAGAAGGAAATCCCACCCCTCTGTGTCAGCTGGTTGCATTTCTCATGTAGGTCTAGTTATGTAAACGTCTGGTATAAAGCTGATTAAAAGTAAATACATTTTTCAATATGGGCTGATGTTGATGCTGTTAATATTACAGGCTGAGATTGTCACATGTGTTTACGTGGTCTTGCCAAAGCCCCTTTAGTTTATATAAATTAAGCTATTCAGTAACAAGATTTCTCCCTGTTAAACAAACACAACAGATAAAACCACTGTTGGACCATTCACCATCTAATCACTGGTTACTATTTAGACTTATACATCACATCATGTATTAACCAACTTCATGCCCCATTAATTCATGCTGTCACGCAGTTCATTTCCTCAAATATTATACCTCCCAATCTCTTTTCATATTCTCAGCACCATGTAAATAAGTCTCTGATTGGTCAGGTCAGTAGCAGCACAACACTCAAACCTATTGTGGTCGATGCCTCGCTGTATTTTCCAACACAGTTCCACTGATTACTGGGAAATAATTTGAGGTAAATGTGTGTTCACAAATTAGCCCCTGACAACAAACCAAATCAGACGACATACTTTTTGTAAGGTTACTAAACCAAATGGATTTCAAAGCCTCCTATTGTATTTAGGTCTGTGTATAACTAGCTCTTTAAAAAAAACACACATTTTAACTTGATGTTTCCACCTCACTGTTCTCGCGCTACATTATGGCATTGTCAGTCGGCAGCAGATTTGACATTAACAGGAAAAAAACTTAGCATTTAGTCTCCTCTCATATAAAAGCAGTAACTGATGTTTTTTCCTTCTCTTGTATTCCTACGTCATAGCTACTGGACAAATACATTACGCCATATACCGCTCATTCTGTTTTGAGTAAACTATTGAAATGATTACATTTCGAAACATTCACCAACTTTAAATAACCTATCAAACTGCGCCGCGAGACAGTGAATAGTACAACTAACTGCATAAATACATTTTAGTATTAAAAATATAAATGATATTAACAAAGTATATAAACTAAACCTTTGAGGAATGTTAGCCAGCACTGATAGAAATTATAAAGACAATAACGTAATTAACAATCAGTGGTCTATTAAATAATATTAGTATTAGTAGAGCAGGCTATTTTAAAATACAATTAAATATGTAAGTTCACTCTGAACCCCTTCTCTATCTCTTTTTTTCTTTTTTTATGACGTTTTCCTATAGTTTTATATCCAGTAGTAGAAGAAGCGACTATTTGAGCTAGAATAACAACAGCACACACGTACTCCAATACAAGGTACATTGTTCTTTAAGGAAAAATATTGAAATAAGTAAATAGAAAAAGTTACTAGCTGGCATGTCCACAAATGCAATAGAATAAATGCTAATATTCCTTCTGAAATGTAGTAGATATACACACCACATCCACCATCAGCTGATCTATCATCTATCTTTGAATTAGGTTAATTATTATCCTACTAATAGAAGCACTAGACGAATTGATTTGACAGATATGTATGTTTGTGAATGGCTTCACACAGAGCATGGATAACCACCATTTCACCAAGAGATTTCTGACTTTGAATTTCATCCCCTGGTAATGGATTGACACGGAGATTCAGTGTCGCTTTTAAAGAGAGGCCGAGGTATGCACCAAGCGTTTCTCTCTGTTTTCCATTTGCCCCCGCCTGTAATATCCAATTTCAGTAAGATCACCGACACTCCCAAATCGTCGTCTGTGTAAAAACTGATGCTGTTTTTTCCCTTTAGGAATAAGTCAGTACAAATGAGAAAGGCAAATAAATAACATAAATCCAGCTTTATTGTTCAACTTAAGGATAACTCGTAGGTTATATATCCTCATGTTAACTCTAATCAAGCTTCCAATATTTACACACATGAAGTCCATGTATTAACGGGGGTTTCTATTAGTTTATAAAGCTCAGCACATAGCTCACTACCATCTGATGACAAAATTGGTGTGTGTTAGGGCTCAAAGAATTATCTATTGTTGGCATATAAGTGAAACAGTTCAAAGCTGTCTGTTTATTACAATGTAAAATCAGTCAAAAACAAACTCACATTTCTGGGTCTTTGAGGCCATGTTATGAAACTTGCAGGATCTATTCATCTTCACATGATAGCTAAATTTTCTGCCAGGAGATAATGACATCCTCCTTGGTGAAAGACCCCTGTTTACCCTGCTTATTTTAAACCCAGCGTCCACCCATTGTCCGCGCTTGACAACAGTCAACATTTGAAGTGCGTTTTTTCCATAAGCCACCAGAAGAGACGAATGCTAATTGAAACCTACTTAGCCTGTGGGATATCTCCTCCCCGCGTAAATTAAGGTGAATGACAGTGACTCCGGTGGGTCCCCCCCGTCGGGCAGGTCACCGTTATTGCTCCGTAGCCCATAGGTGAGCGGGCTGAGTCATGAAAGGGCTGATCAGGTGCTGGGGGGAGCTGCTTTTCAGCTTTAGTTTTTGTATGAGTCAAACGAAGGTGATCTCCCTGCAGGCGCTGAGCAAACTCGGAAGCAGAAATCATATTTACAACAGCACCTCCATCCACGGAATATTTAAGCCTGGTCTCATATGTGATGATAAACCTAGATATTTACCAGCTTGCTTTAGCTGTAGTCTGGATGTCTGACCTTGGCCCGCTGCTGCTCTGCCATGTGGCCAGAATCAAGAATGAAATTAAATTAATGAGAGCTAAATTTGTATCAGGAGGTTTTTGCAGTAAAGCAGTCTATGAATTTAATTCAACAATCTTTTAAAAATGTTCCTCCTCTGGTGCACCGGTCCAAGGATCGACTTTGATACTCAAATGGTGAGGACGGAATTGCCTTTCTTCGGGTGATGGACAGCTTTTGTCTGTTTTCAAAGCCCAGGAGCGGAACTTTTGCTTCAGTGATTGATTGGGGACTAAGATACGCTGTGACCCTCGATACGCAACGCCCAGAAAGAGAGATAGCTAGCTGAACTTTAAAAGAAACAAGTCTTTGCGCCCCTATTCTCTTCATAGGGCGGTGACAATATTGATTATTAGACATTTGGAGATGAAAACACCCTTCTATAGTGGCGCAGGAGTTAGACTGGCTTACGGCTGCCCTGGTCGTATCCTGCTGTGGCGCACGTCCCCCTTCAGACTGTTCTCGGCTGGCTGGTGCTCAGTCTGAAAACCACAATAAATTCCTTGAGGTGCACACACTTTAGCACCATTTGTGTCATATATGAGGCCATGGGGTGGAAACAAATTAGGGGTCGTGAGCGATAGCATGCACTGAACAGTTTGGAGATGATATTACACACAGGTTGGTGACAAAAATGGCAATACCCTAAATGAATCCCAGTAATGAATATATCTTTTGCTTTATCGGTCAGATTCACCCCGTTTAGTTTCTGTCTTATGCAAATATAGGTTCTAAGCCTGTACCATATGGCTGACTAAAGTCAAAACCTAGATTTTTTTTAAATATCCAAATTAAAATGATTTTATGGATAGCTTGAAGCAAACAAAAAATCAGTACACTCTATAGCCGAAACAAACCACGTTCAACACAGCTGTGAGCATATAGGTATGACTTATATTTTGTAACAGTTCCATTACGCCACAGTTAATAAAATTGCAATAAACTGGCTAACTGTCAGCCATCGATTTGGTTGATTGAGAAAAAACGTGGCAGGACGTTTTGGAGTCAAATCACAGATCCATGTATGGAGTCACTTGACTGTGAAATAAAATATAAAGCAACAAAATAGTTCCACTGCACTGCAAAAACAGCCCAAGAATAATTGCGGTTTACAGTAAACGTTCAGTTTTCGTTGGGACTGAGGCTCTAACTTTTTCAGTTTGTCTTAGTCGTATTTTGGGTGCCGTTCTGTGTTGACATGAACTGTTTCTAATATGTTGCTCACCCTCATTATATGAAGAGTAAGAAGTTTTACCTGTTGCAGTGGATTGTGCATTACACTGCCAAGTTTCCATACCAATAGTTCTGTTATGTATTAAAACCAATTTGCCATACTTGTGTATTAATTCTATCTTGTATTTCTCTGAATTAGAATGAGGGAAAGATGATTAATCGACAATAATTTGCGTGAAAAAGCTCGCACCAGCTCCACTGTGTACCTCTGTGAAAAATGGTGACCTATTATTAATTTTGCACAGCAACTAATTATACCTCTTTGTTCATACTGTATTGCTACACTTTCCCTTCAGTAGTTCATTCAACATATAAGCGGATTCTGAGACTTTTTGGTGGTTAAACAGTAGACGCAGTGACTCTGCCATAGCTTTGGGTTTTGTGAATTGACGCCCCTGTCCTGTCCGACCAGAACTGTGACAGCGTCCCTGGATAGATTGTTTTGCCCGCTAACTTTCGCGCCCCGCTGCGTGCCGGTATACCTGTTTGGACCAATCACTGGGACACGGGAGAGAATATTTGCTACTTTTGACGGTCTCCTCACTTTGAACCTGGTGTCAACAACAATGGACATTTTTCGTCCTGAACCATAATCGCCTTGGCAAACCACACTCCAAGAGACCACAATTTGGCAAGGTAAATCGAAGGACTGAGACATCTAACTCTTCTGAACGTCCAAAATCATTTTTCTTCTTGTCGTCAACTTGACCCCTGAGGGCTAGGCTGTCCTGGACACTGGTGCTTGGTTGTAGCCCGGTGCGGCTAAGCCCAACTGAGGCTAACGGAGGCCAATCCTTCCAGGAGGCTTCCCAAGACAAGGCGATTTCTAACGACGTCTTCCTGCTGCAAACTCGGTGTTGGAGCAGCAGTCTCCTCGTTAGTAGGAGATATCGGTAGTTACTGGGGTGGTGGAGGTATGACTGCGTTGGCGGGGTCAATACCCAGGATGATGCGACCCACGCTGGCTCAGAACTACCCCCGCAGCGGCTTCCCACTGGAAGGTAAAGCATCACATTGCCAAAAGGACCGTTTACTACCCTGGATGCTGACAGAAGATATTAGGGGTTCAGTGCTAGTTGGTAAAAAGTCACTGTTGCTTTTATGTGGGCCTAGACCTCTCATTCAGTCTTGCCCCAAACCTCAGCGTAGAAACTTTTAGAGAGGACCTTCTCTTCTAAGAATTAACCTACATCTCACTTGACTGGTAGTAGAACTGACATATATATATATATATATATATATATATATATATATATATATATATATATATATATATATATATATATATATATATATATATATATATATACATATATACATATAATTTATCCATTGTTTTTATATATTTGTTTTTGCTCAGAATCTGATAGAATTTTATCAACTTTTAGCAAAACTATTTGTTCTCTGTATGTAATAATTAGGTTATTGATGTTATATTTAGCATTACAAATCATTTAAATATTTCATTGAGGACCATTTTAATCCTTTATAAAACAAAAGTTAAAAGTTAATACGCTGGATATTTACCTTTAAGTTGGCTTTTTGAGCATATAAATAATAAAACTGTTAGGTCAATATGTTTTACTAAATAGTAAGTTTGCGGTCAGTTAAACCCGTTCTGTCCTCGTGGTGTTGTGTAGTCTGTAACATACACTGGATCACTGACAAGTCCTCTCCTGATTAAATGTAGTGTCAACACCGTTGGGTCGAAGGCCGAAGAACCAGCTTCAGGAGTTGCAATGGCAGAGACCTCCGCCCAAATCACATCTGACATAAGATCGTGGAGATGGCCCCACCACGGCATCAGGCCGTGGTGTCATCTCCCGGCAGCTCCGGGTCTCCCACGGCTGCGTGTCCAAAATCCCAAAGCGGTACCAGGAGACGGCCCCATCAGACCCGGAGCCACTGGAGGCAGCAACCCAAGGTAAGGACCGAGAGTATGTGCAGAGACTCTGGTAGACCAGAGATCGCGAAGGCTTAACCCTAAAACCATTTTAGACAATATTTTTCCTTGCAGATTTTATGATATTCTTATTGATTTGTTGATGGCAAATTACCTGAGCCTAGTTATACATACACAGTAGTGAATTCTGTTTTAAGTTATGATAGGGCACTGTGTGTATTCTGCCCTAAGGCCACGACGACGGTGAATAAACAATCAACTTCTTTCTGACCTTTGAAGCTAGGGAACAACACCCGGACGTGGAGAAGAATCAGAAGAATACAAGGGAAACCGTAAGGTTAGCTGGGAGATTCGGATAAATTACTGCAGCGACGGATATGTGACCCAAACACCCGTGCCTTTCAGGTAAAAAAAGGGCAGAAATGAAACAACCTGTACGCCATTATTATTGCCACATATTATTATTATTATTATTATTGTTTTTAGGACCTTATCTGAAAAATAATTAACTGACCACAACAGGTCTTCATATAGTAATTAAAACAACTATAAAGTAATAAAAACTTTCCCCTCTTCTCAAAAATCTGACAAACCAAATACTTCTTTTCAGTGTTTTCTTTTTAGACTTTAGTGGGCCTATATTTTTGCCCCATTTTAAAGTAGTGTCAATTACTACTTTTGAATATCGTTGATACATGTACTTTTAAATATATATTACTCTTTAAGTTTTATATATATTGCACTTATTTTTATAACTCATTTACACTTTTTGACTTAACTTTTTACAGTACTCCATCATCGCATCATGCGCAGCAAATTCGGGGAAAGGCGATGAGGAGGAAGATGAAGATGAAATCGAGAAGAAAGAGTTGGAGGACAACGACCGGAGGGCCAAGCACAGCATTGAAGGTATCTTAGGAGACAGATGAGTAAACTCTTCAGTTCTTGTTGCTGAGGAAAAAGAAAAAGTTGGCTGTTAATCCTTTTTAGCTGGAGTTATCTTTTTCATATCAGTGACCCCAAGACACACACACATCAGCGCCTGTGGAATCCTGTCGATCAGATATCATCTCAGTGAGTCCATATGGAGGATTTTAATGAAACAACTGCTAAACTGTCTATTTAAACTGTACTGGGAAGTATTACAGTGAACATGAGAACTTACAGGCTGATCATCTGTTTATAATCTGCATTTGGTGTCGTTTCCAGTGAATTGGCGGGTATACAATTCCGTTGTGCAGAGAGAGATTCAGAAACACGAGTCTCCTCACCAACCTGTTGATTGAGTCTAAAGGAGAATATTTAGTCGCATAACGAGCCTGTGTGGAGTTTTAGCATGCTTGCAAAGTTGTTGGCTAGCAAGAGTGTGTGTCGTCCTTGTTAGGAATTCTTTATCGACCATATCTCTGCCAACAGCCCCCATGAGGCCATACCGTAAATCAAACAGCAGGTGATGGCTCTGTGCGGGAAAGGGAGTGTGTATGTGTGTGTGTGTGTGTGTGTGTGTTTAACAGTGGTTTAAAAAGCATTGGATGGATTGCTCTGTTACAGCTATAGGATGCACATATGTTAAAGCTGTTTTATTCTTTGAATTAGTAAATTATGTACATATATGTCCACAGCATTATAAATGTATCCACTATTTAAGTGTAATGCCATAATAAATTATGAAACACAGTTCACATTACTCCTTCCTGTTAGTTGTTTGGTTCATAGTTTGAGCAGTATTTTATGTAACAAATCATTTTTTTATTAGCAAGCCCATACGCGGGGTCCACTGTAAAAGTGACCACTCGTTCAAATGCTATTCAGGCTCACATTAGTCGGAACATTATACTTTCATGAAACAAATGAAAATAATTACACCACCAGATGAGTTGTTTGCACTCTAATACAGTTTAGGTTGTTTTGCCAAGTAGGTTTAAATGTCTCGGATTGAACTGATCTACCCAGTTTTCTGAAGTGATTTGAAAAAGTGGCATTGCCTCATTCTGTCAGAAAGTGTATTCTACAACAAACTATTTAAGAAAGTCTTTCTTGTTAACTAAGACTCTATTAGCATTTAGAACCTTTACAGGGCTCAAACTAAAAAGTTTTTGGTGAAAACTATGTGAAGGGGCATGGCACAGGCTGAGAGTAAACATAACATATTTTCTAATAGTTTCACAGACAGTAGCTTAATTCTTTGGAGATTTGTGAGCGGTTTGGGCTCATTGATCTGCAGCTACATTAGTCCCACTAGCCAATTTTCAACGTCATTTCTTTTGCTTCTGTTACGTCAGTTAGGAGTGGAAACTGTCGCTCAACTGCTCGTTAAATTCCGGTACTTGCCAAATTACAGCCTCAAAAATGGGCACATACATCTTCTTTTAAACAGATGAATAACAGACGACTAATTTGGTGACTGTGACACGAAGAAACCAGGCTCTGCTGATAATCTGTATGTGTCAATCTTGTTATTCGTTAAATCAATTTATATATTTTTCTTTTCACCTGAGAAAAGTTCATTATACTTTTCAGTCTTGCTCATAGGTTCAGTGTGTGACAGCCAAATTGAGAAGGAAAGGAAAAGTAATCTGGGAGAAACATCAGCGATGAAGTTGTGGCACCATTAATTTCAGTCTTTAATTTAGAGCTGGCGATGTCATCACTGGGTAATTAAGAAATGCCCTCTAAATGTTTTTATATAAACACTTTAGTGAGCTAGTCAGTTAATAAAATAGCACATCTGTCCACCTTGCACCAAAACCTCAACTGACTCAAAATGAGCTCGTCAAATGTGTGTTCAACAGTTTTCCATCCCTTCTTTCCACTTTTTAATGTCAGCATTTTCTCCAGCATTTCTCTGTGGCAGCTCCACTGTCTTCTCTCCGCATCAGTAAAAACAGGGAGGAGAGATAAGGACTAGTCCGAGGAGACAAACTGTCCTCAGACGAGTTGATCAAACATTTGTTCAACGGTTTCCATCTCCCACAAAGACACGCCTCGCGCGCACAACGGGACGCTCAAGGATGAACTTGGGAGACAAAGGCGCGAGAGTTCATTTGGGGCTCACGCTTGCTGCGCACGGACAAAAAGGCCAGCTTGAAACAGCTTCGTCGCCGCTAAAGAAGAAGGCAACCTGTTTATAATTCAGTCAGAGAGAAAGAAGGGGAGGAGAGCTTCTACACAGAAAGCCCGACAAACACATTATGAGGCCGCAATGAAGGCGATGAATTATTCAGGGAGGCCTGGCACGGTTTAGAGGGCCCGTTCACCGAGAGAAAATGGTCGTTTTCACCTACAAATGTTTCCTTTTGGGGTCGGCTAAAGAGCGCCACTGCCATTCAGAATGACAATGGAGGCCTCTGAACCACCTCACGTATTGCCCATGATCCGTGCGTCGTTCTCAAAATCTGGCACACACGCGGTTACGCATGTGTACGCAAAAATGTGCATTAAAACGCTCGCCCCTCGATTTAAGATGTGCCCTTTAAAAATAATGTGGGAGAGACAAGATGTTAGTAAAGACGCATGCTTCCTGAGTATGTGCACACACATACAGTATTTGTGGAGAGTGGAGAGTAAAAAAAAGCTGGACAACTCAATAAGAAACATTTTAGGTCGCCAAGATAAGCTATAATTAAGGTTCTCTGCTGGTCTTTAGAAAAAAAGTTAGGCTATACATATTTTGTGGCGCTTATTTGGTTTTTCTGACGTCAGTAAACTGGGGTACTTTTCTCGTCCTGTTGCATTTGTAATTCCAGCGCTTTAAAATGGAAAGCAACATTAACCGATTCAGTAGCATTTGATGAAGTTTAATGGTTGTGTTTGTCATAATACCAGACTGTAATTGGTCAACAAAACTAAGTGGCCTTCCCCGCCTTGAAGGATGACGCTAATAACACTGTAGCCATCTCCAGCCCGGCGACTCATGCGCTATTATTGATTCTTTGATGGCCCCCGGCCTTGCCCCCCGCGAACATTAATAATGTCTTCAAATGATGTCGATATTGTGCTATGTCACATTTAATGATGGAGGGAGTGTATTAAATAGTGTTTTTGTGAATAGAAACCAATGTTCTCCTGAGAGCCCCGGTCTGGCCCGGAGCGCAGTCAATAGGGGCCCTGGCTAATTGTCCCGCGCTGCGCAATAACCCGAAAACTCACCGCCCCCTCCACCACTTGCTCCCCCAAATCTCTTCTTCAAGCAGATTAAATCGACTCTTTATTTCACTTCATCATCTGGAGAGCAACACCGCCCTCTCCTCTGTTTCCTATTCTTCTCTCTGTTTCTTCAGCCTGCGGCGCACAGCTCGTTTAATATCTGGGCTGCATCCGAGAACACAAAGGAGAGTCAGTCCAATCTAAAGTCTCTAATTAAGTTCTTTATTAACCTTTGAGGTTGATTAGAATTATATTTTGCACACCTTAATGAATCATGCCTATAAAATTTCTTAGCAAGATCAGCAGGTAAAGTAATCTTGAGTAGTTTCATCTTTTTATTTTATCTGTTCTGTGAAGGTGTCTGCTTTACAACAGGGCATACTTGTAACTTTTCACCACAAGACCTCTGAGTTGATCCCGGTCAGCAACAAATTAACACCAAACTATCAAAATAACATCAGTACATTTACATCATCAGACAACAATACAATATGCAAAAAAACAACTGGCAGCCATGTTTTTTTTTTATTACCTGTTGTACCTTTTCGGATTAGTAGCAGCTTTCTTGAATGATGCCTTTAGAGCATTAATATTTGCACTTAGTCAAAGGTGAGAGTTTATTGGAATGCAAAGAGTCATTCGAGCAGAGCCTGTTGTTTAATTAATTAGTACTTGACATATACCACAAACCATATTTTTCCCAAATCCTGATGCAATGATAAACAGAACAGATAGAAATTCATACTCAAAATTCCCACCCCTTCTCCATATTCTCTATTAAATATTTATATATTTATAGTGAAGTTGGCCCTCCAGGCCTGTTGCTGGGCTGCATTCAAACTCCCAGTCATAGTAATTAACCCTCGGAGACAAAGTTAATGATTAAAACAGTCACGGTGTCCCTCCCTCCTCCCTCCTCCTGCTTCACATTTTCACAGTGTATCTTTTTGAGTCCATATCATTAGGTGAAATTAAGATAATACAGAGGAGCCTGTTGAGGGCTTCATACATTTCCATTTAGGCCAGCCGTGTGTACATACATTCACACAACCACATGCACACACACACACACACACACACACACACACACGCATTCCACTCTGCAATGCAAACAGTCAAAGGGATAACTTTATTTGGTGAAAGGGGATCCTGGAAAGGGCTAATTGAATAAGCTCGGGATCTTTGAAAAACCCCTACCATGGTGAGCGCAGTCATCATGTCATAATTAGGTTTATTGAGGTGCATTCCTTCAATCTGCCTCCATTCTCCCGGGCTCAGTGTATCCAAGGCCCAGGCCAATGGCCGGGGGACAAAAGGGAACCGTGAGCAGACAATACATGAAAGAGCCATAAAGATTTAGTTGGCTTTGTCACAGAAACGGAGCAGGACTTTGTTTGTGTAAATAATGCGAGTGAATGAAGAACTTGGGTTTCTCCACCACTTGGGGTGAAGGATGGCGTACTGCAAATGTAATATGTGGGTACACACTGGACCGGTGCCAGGATGGAGGAGAGGGGAGAGAGGAGTGGAGGAAAGAGTAGGGGAGAGGAAGAAAGAGAGGACTGAGGGGAGAGGAGTGATAGGAAGAAGTGAGGGAGCAGAGGCAGAGGCAGGGAATGGGTCAGGAACACAGAAAGTGCAGTGTGTTTAGTGTGGGATGATGGTGTTTGAGCTGAGGCTGACTTTTCTCATTAACTTTTGTACTTCAGCTGTTTGTAGTTGTTATCTGAAGATCAGTGAAACTTCAAGCACTTAGACTGTAACATTCACCAATACAGGACTAAAGAGATGAAAATATGTGACATTTAACATATTTTCCAGTTGCCTATCGTTACATGTTTTTACATACTAAAGGAATGATCAATTAGCTCATTTGTTTTGCCTTGTTTTTGGAGCCATTTAAAGTAGTGTCTGTAGTCAACAGAGATGAAAATAACAAAAGTAGTTTTTATCACAGAGAAAGAACTATATTAGATATTAAACATGATATTTCATTTTAATGATTTCAGCAAGTAATGCAGATGAAATGATGAGTCAGTCAATTAGTTGATCAACAGAGAAAGTATTTTATCAACTGATTAATCATTTAGGTCATTTCCTCTGGTTTTAGCCTGTCCATCGTGACGATTTGTGCTTATCTGCCCGTATGTTTAGGTTTTAAAAGGGCCTTGACAAAACAAGACATGATGATGTCATCTTGGCTCAGAAAAGTTTTATGCTTTTTTTTTTTTTTTTTTTAAGAGACCAAAAAATGAACTGAATAATCAAGACAGTAATCAGCAGATGTACTGACAATGAAAATAATCATTAGCTGCAGCCCCAGTAATTTGCCAGTTGCTGTTTCGGTCTCATCAAATCTGACAAAGACAGAGCCAATAAGCTCTTGATGGATCCTATAATAGCTATTGGCTATTACTGGTCTAAGCCATGTGCCTGGTGAAGAGGGCTCTGTCTGTCCGTTGAAAGAATGAATGTATCACTCAGTCCCTGGGCACAAGGGCAAAGGGGGGCACGAGGGCCAAGTGGCGAGCACCAAATCACTCTCCTCTACCCTGGGGCTCTCTCTGTCTCTCTGTCCCTCTCTCCTCATCCCACACTCCTCCCTCTCTCGTGAGTTTTTTCTAATAAGCCCATGCATGATGACTATTCAAGCATGAAAACATAGCTATCTGCAAATGAATGGCTGCTCTATGCTTCATTGGGTGTTTTTTTCCTCACACTTATTATGACCCTGATATCAATTCAAAGGGCAATTAATGAATGCACACCAACTTTGAAGTCAGGGTGATTTCTGAGAGGGAGGGGACTTGTGTGCGTGTGTGTGTGTCTGTGCATGTGTGTGTATGTTGGAGGGGGGCAGGGGGTATTTGGGGTATTCCCCCTTCAAGACCCGCTGTAGCGCCCCAGCCTTCACCCATGATGGACTAGCCACATTGAGCTGAGAGTGAGCGAGCCCCAAAGACGGTTTGAAGGGAGTGAAAGAGTGAAAAGGCCCAGCGAAGGTCAAGTAGAATGGCTCGCTTTAGAATAAGGCCCCTCTTTATCTGCTTCAAGTATGCACTATAGGCACAACAGCTGGGGGGGAAAGGGGAGAGAGGTTGTTTTTTAATGTGCATGAGTGTGTTTGTGTGTGTTTCTGAGAAAGTAAGGAAGAATGTGAGTGCATGTTTTCCTCTCATATATTTGTCTGTGTGTTTGGAAGCATGATTGTTTTTTCACGTTCAGCATGTCATTGTAAAAGGACAGTTAGGTCGAGTGTCAAAAGTTTGCAGAGGCCAGCCAGAGGTCAGTAAATGCAGCATCTATGCTGATGGGGGGACAGGCAGCTGTCAATCACCTGACTGGCGAAGCTTGACTCTTTTTAGAGCTGTTAACTAATTAGACCAGAAGCCTTTGTGTCGCATCGAAAGAGGCTTAAAATGTGTGTTTATGCTGCAGTCATGCCATGTGGGAATAGCTTTGTAATCACCGATGTGCACACTCTCAAACTTGACGGTATCGCTAAGCAGGCGCAGAGTTGTGGTTTCCAATAGATTTATGACAAACTTTATTGTACCAGTCTTTTTAGCTTTACAAAATAAGCTACAAATGCAGTGTGTGATGAAACAATCAATTTTGTTCAGGTTTTTGAATGAATGTACCACTCTGTAGAGCTTGGTTGGTATATTTTCTTGTTCAAACGGGGATTCACTGCCAAACTAGGAGTTCTTTTTTTTTCATAGTTACCATCTGAAAGTTGAGCCAAGTTGGAAACTCAGATCCATCCCCAATCTATATAACACATGAATGCAGCATTATACATTACAATACGACACTAATCTAAATCTCTTCTAGATCTTCTTAGACTTGCATTTAAAAAAGTTTAAAAAATTAATCAAATTGAACTAGATCATATTTCTCACTTTTCAATTAATTTGCATTACTTTATTTATTTGGTAATATCAAGGGGAAAGCACTTCACAGACAGCAACAGTGTTATGTGCTTATGGACTGTTTTTTGATGATAGCCTTACATAAAACAAATCACATTATTTCATTGGAAGATTAACAGCCGCTGTGGTCAGTAGGAGCATCCCTATAGTGGGATGAAGAAGATGAAGCTGTTGTGACTTCCTCCTTGTCAAGAAAAAAAATTGAGAATGACAGGAACCTGCTCACAAGTCACCTCATTGATCTCAACAAGTTCTCACTGACTGGAGTTGTGAGTCATTTTCAGAGTTAAGAGACAGAAGAACCAATAGGGTCAGCAGGGCTGAGGATTGGTTTTCCCCAGTGCTACACAGGAAACAGGGTTAGACATGGTCGGCTACAAATGACAGGTAACCATTTCCTGATCCTCAGCATTGGCGCCTTCACATGTTTTGTCAGGTCATTTTTCTTGCACCATAACAAGATCAGATTAATTCCATAGTTTGCTCTTGTCTGGCAATGCATAGAAATTTTATTTCACAATTGTATCGTAACCAACACACACACACACACACACACACACATACACAGACACACAAACAGCTCAGGCACGCCTCATTACGGGCAGCTGTGAAGGTTCAAACTCCTCCTTAGCAAGTCAAGTGAGTTTGCCCCCCATCCAGCTTCCCCAACACCAAAAAATCAGTCTTTCCAACAGTCTGTTTGAGCTGAATCTTTCTCCTTGTTTTTCTCTTCCCTGATGTATGCTTGAACGCAGGAGCATTTTGGGCTTTCTTGGCCCGTGAGGTTGTTTTGCTTGGAGTCCCATGCACTGTGTGCCTCTCTGTGGCTTCAGTTTGCTAATTAAATGCTTTTTCTCCTCTAACCCTTTTCTACCCACCCCTCCAACTGCTCGCCTCTTTATTTTGCGGCTTAATGCTCCTCGGTTCTTGGTGATCTTGCAGAGGCTGCTTTTTCCAGGCCTCTCCTACCAGATAATTTTACCCTTTTAAGGCTCATTTTCTCATATTTCGATGAACTGACAAGAGCCAGACCATGTCTGCAACCCCACCTTCTTTAAGCTGAGGTGGAGCAAAAGTATATGAAATAGTCAAGTGTTTACGGGGCTATAAATACAACATTTTAAGATATAGTATATGTATACAGGCAGGGGAGCGATATGAGGCTTAGAGTGATAATTTGATTGGCCAAGGCTATTTGACGGTGCCAAATCGATGGGATCAGATCTTTAGGGATAGCGAGGCGATGACGGCAATGGGGCAAATTTTGAAACCACAGGTTTACAAGGCTGGAAAAGATCCGGGAAGCAGGGAAAGGTTTCACCTCATCTCTCCATCTACTCTTCCTCTCTCTTTGTCTCAGTAAGGGAAGTAATATACAGCATATCCCACGCCAAACTGGAGACGCTTCAGGGCTGACAAGCTTGATTAACGAATTAAATGCACGCGGGAATCAGGGAAACCCAGCGCTTTGTGAAGCATGCATGTAGTCTTTGGGTGTGTGTGTGTTTTTTGTGTGTTTATGAGCTCCTGAGCCAGTGAGCTGGGGGTGATTAAGAAGGCCCTCTCTCTTGGTACACACATTTTTGTCACCAAAACACCCCACACACCACATGTGTCAAATTACGAATCTTCAATACCTGCCACTCTTTTAATTTGGTAAGGCATTATATTTCAGAATCTGCTGATGCTGAATCAGATCTATGACGTGGTGCAGCAGTGGAATAAACTCTCATTATTTTTGTATGTTGTTAAAGAGAATTAACAGAAATTAGAAAAACTTTAGAAAATGCTTCTTTTCTTTTTAAGCTCTTGTTCTACAGCAATTAACAAACACATACAAAAACAGCAGGTTGTTGTGATTGAATATTACAACGGTAAAGAAATTGTAATTGGACTTCAAAATTTAAGGATCAGAAAACAGTTCATCACCAAAAAGAGATGCATTTACTGCCTGAGAGTCATAGTGTGACTATACTTTCAGTGGAGAGCTATATATAACATGTTGCCATCTTATGCACAGATGTGCTCATTATTATCAGGTTTTTGTTTTTTTCCCACAAACCAGTCGAGGTCATGTTTGCATTAGATTTTCACCCAGATTTGATGTGTGTCCAATGTTACTTCTCAAAAAATTGAGAAAACAAAAATGATTAAAAATGGTTTTTTGCAATGCAAAATCCAGGTTTAAGTTTGCTTTTATAATACAAATATATATTCAAAGACATTTTTAAATCTTTAACCCTTTATTGGAAATTGGATATATATTTTTGTATTTTCCAGACAGTGCACAAACTCAGCTGAGATTGTTACAGCATATTACATACAGATATGTGGTGCTGAAAAGCAATGGACAACTACAAAAGACACAGATAGGATTTTAAAAGAAGATGTTTGAAATCATCAGGAGGGACGTGATTCCTTTTACTTCAACTAGTGTCCAAGATAAAGAGTAAAACCAAGGATGTACTACACCTCTACCAACAACAACAACAACAATGAAAACCACAACACAGATGCTCAGACAGACTATCCCCATGGGTACATTTACATCCACAACAGCCCTGTTGCCCTCTCCACTGCTCCTTCCCACCCCTCAGGTGCTCTTAAGCAGTTCCCACTAGAGGAAGTGGGTGTTTTTGGGAGAAAGGGGGCAGAATGCCTCGGCTGTGCCTCCCCATCTGCCTCTCAAAAGCCCTCTGCGGGAGCCTCTTTATGCCCCCCTCCTTCCCTGTTCTGCTGGGCAGGTGACAGCCTCCACTGTGAAGGGCCGAGGGAGCTGCGACGGATTCCACAGATGGAGCGTGGAAATCGCTGGCAAAGACCTCAGCTCAGGAGCAACAAAGAGCCGAGAGCCAGAGAGAGAAATATGGGTGGAAAAGAGGAGAGATGTGGGGAGAAGGGAGACAAAGAGAGGCTGCAAGAGAGGGTGAGGGAGGAGGGAGAATGAGAGAGAAGAGGAGAGGGTGGTGCTTGTTTAAGGAGAGTGGCGCACAAGTGCAAAAAGTGTGTTTGTTGGGCAAAGTAGAGTTTGTTAGGTGTTTGAAGTGAAAATGCAAAGTCTGACATTTTCCTGTTTTATAAATGCTGTCAGCCATTTTTATCACCCCATGCTTCACCACGTCTGTATGGTGTTCAGTGTAATACATTTGCTTTCTTGAATCATTATATTGCCATGACTGAGCTTCCACACACAGACATCAAGACACTTCATTCCATCGTCTTTATCTCGTTGTATCTAACATCATAATGTAGCAATCCAACAAAGTGGAGGAAACAAATGAGCCCATTTGAGTCCCATAAAGGATCTGATTCAGGATTTTATCACCACCAGATTCCTGAGACTTCAGAGGTGCCACTGTCGCTTCTTTGAAAGTTCTCAAACCCCGTAGCAGTCATAACCAATAGGTAATTCCAAAGTGATTATGATTTTCTGCCGCCCCCAGCTTTCCCAGGACCAAATCCCTGTGAAATGCTGAGAACGCATACAAGCAAAGTCGAGGGGGAGCGAAAGATTCCTAGGAGCCCTCCTCCATGCAGGGAACTGGAGGGGAGGCTACAAAAGGCCTCATCTCTGTTTTTCAGCCATCCTGTCCAAAAACTCCAAAGCCCCACACTCCACACCCCAAATTCCTTCCCACAATCTGAAACACAATTCCTGTAATCCCACCATTCAAGGGTTAAATGTTGTCTTTTTGTTATTTTGTTTGGTAAAGATTGATGTGGCCTACAAAGTCGTGAGAGAGGTTTTGTCACTGCAGGTTTTGTCATTCGTGATGAAGAAGCTAGTTTGTAAAGTTCCAAAACAGCTTATGAAATTGAAATCTAAACCACGGTGGCCATTTTGAATTCTTTTTTTTTTTTTCTGTATCTGTTTCATGTACACCTTCTTGGTGCAGCAGTGTCCTTCTATTACTGTTAACATTATAAACTCACCACAGGTTTTAATAAAGAGCTAGGAAATCTATGGAGGCAAATTATGTGATATTCGCTGAGGCTTGGCAATGTCTCCATTTCTCTCGCTCCCCCTTTGAAAATATTTTACTTATTGCCTCCCTCATGCTTGAATGTTTCTTTACCAATTTGCTCCTAATGCATGTTAAGTTGACTCCCACTGCTATTGGTGTTGCAAGGAGAAAATCGCCATAGGGGGAGAGAGGATCAGTTTTACATGAGGGGCCCTGAGCTATTTGGATTCTCTTGTATTTTATTGTTGCTTCTGAGGGGGAACTAATACAGTGTTGCACACAAAACTTCCCCTATGCTGAGGGGGAATTAATTAAGTGTAACACAAAAAGTGGGCGCTTTGGCCTTGGTGAACTTAGAAGGGAGCCAATGGAGTGTTTGAAGTACTGAGTTAAAAACCAAGCTGCTGGTTTATAGAACATAGAACACAATAGTATTAATACTGATCCGAGACAGAGATGAAAAGTAGAAACACAAAAGCTGTCAGGGCTCATGATATCGCAGAGGCTCAGTCAGGCTGAAGATCACACTTGATGATAAGTCAAAAATAGAGCTTATGTATTTATCAAATGTGGGGTATTGATTCGGTTAGTCGAGAAAGATGAGGTGTTTAATCAGTTAGTCAATCGACATAAAATTAATCAAAAACTATTTTGATAAAAGCTAATTTAATTTAGAAAGAAAAAAATATGTGGGATTACAGCCTCTCAAACTGGACAGTTTGCAATTTTTTTCAGTTTAATATGATTGTGAATTTAATTACTTTGGGGTTTGGACTTAGATGGGCATGTCTCACTATCACTATTACATTTCAGTGACACTTGACGTGAATTAATTTAAACTGTTAAATCAAAATGAATCAGTGATGAAAATAGTTGATAATTGAAGCCCCAGATTCAACATCACATTTTACCCCGAAGGTTAATTTTGTGTGTGTGTATGCGACATGTGATGGGATCTGTGGGTCGATTGCAGTCATCGGTCAAAGGTGAGATTTCATAGACGAAGATAATAACTTGGGTCTTGGAACTTCAGACGGACGTGGAACCAGGTCACAGTGATATGTAATTACTTTGCATAGTCGGAATTGAGGGTCATACTTCTGAAGAGATAAAGAGAGGAAACGACAGAGAGACTTGAAAAGTCTATATTATAGTAAAGCTGATTCATGGCAATTTCTACTCACACATAGCTTGTTTATAAATAAGTAGACCAGCTCTCACTGAACAGACAGTTTGTTCTTCATCCAGCCAACTGCTCCTGGCCATCCAACCTACACACACACACACACACACACACACACACACACACACACACACACACACACACACACACACACACACAAAAGTAGTCACACTTGGATCTGCGCGCGCACACACACACACACACACACACACACACACACACACGCACTCAAAGAATGGCCCCTGGATCCAAATTAGCCTTTTGTGTGGCTTTTAGTCCACCAGTCCCCCTGTGGTGCCCTGGGAATCTTGTCCAGTGGGATTATTCCTTAGGCTTGGAATATTCCTTCTGAATGGAGGTCTGTTTGGCCACAAGACTATGAGGAAGACTGATGCCTGATGGTGCCAATGTGTGTGTGTATGTGTGTGTAGGGGTTTATAAAGAAAAGAAAATACCTCCTTTCTAAATGAGGGCTGAGTTAAAACAGAGCAAATCAGTTGACAATTCTGCTGATTGGTCAGTGTGCTGTCTGAGCCACCTCCTTGTCACAAACATTACACTTTAAGATCTGTCAGGTTTTGGGTCCATAGCATCAGCCTGTTTGCTCTTCAACTGGATTTCAAAGGTTATGTGGTCATCTTAGATTTTCTAGAGTGACACTGCTGAAGCTATTAAGCTGCTGAGGATATGCGTATATAGTGTTAGGAAGTAACTTCCATCATTTGAGAGGTGGACAACATCAGATTTTGCCCTATTAAACATCTGATACCATCCAGACCTTATCTCTCTTTTTCTCCCTCTCGTGTTTGTACAGCGAGTCACTCAGACGAAGGTTCGGATGTGGAGTCAGAGCCTGATCTGCCACTGAAGAGGAAGCAGCGGCGTAGTCGGACCACCTTCACAGCAGAGCAGCTGGAGGAGCTTGAGAGGGCTTTTGAGAGGACACACTATCCCGACATCTACACCAGGGAGGAGCTCGCCCAGAGGGCCAAACTCACAGAGGCTAGGGTGCAGGTAGGAAAGGACGCATACATGTACAAAATGTCAGATTTCAGGAACTCATGAGAGATTAAAATGGACCCAAGCTTGAGGCGAACACAGTATTTCACATGATGGATATTTTATAAGCTCAAGCTTTGCCTTTATCTAAAATAACACACGAAAACACACTTGCTGACCTATCTTTACTATCAACATCCATAACACATACATTTAAACATAAACCTTGTGGTTTTATACACTTCCTCACCATTTAAAGGCAACCTGCTGATCTCTGTGCTCTATACAATAGCACAAGCCCACGCACACACGTACATACACACACACACCTCATCCTCGGCTCCCTGGGGCCCAATTGGGACTTTCCTTTTTTCTGATCTGGAGTCCAGTAAATTCTCCTCCGCAGGCTCCATATGGGAAGTATAAGCAAGCCCAGCATGAGCTCCAACCATATGGACACGGCATGACACTCACATTCAGTGCAACCAGCCATGATACACACATAATACGCTCATGCAGGCATACACACTTTTACAACACATTCTCACATAACTGGCTTTAATCTTAATTTTCAGCTTCACATCCTGATAGAACTGTGATAAAAGTTCTATCAGAAAATAATATCAAAATATGTGTGTATGGACAGTTCATGGAAAAGTGAAAATGGACGCAGATGGAGTGTGTGAGATTGCGGCTTTGCAAACAACTGTAGTCCACACGGCACATAACACACAGTGAACATTATAACTGTCATATTTTTTAGGTGTGGTTCAGCAACAGGCGGGCGAGATGGAGGAAGCAAGCGGGAGCCAATCAACTGATGGCATTTAATCACCTGATCCCAGGAGGTTTCCCGCCATCAGCCATGTCCAGCATCCCTCCATACCAGCTCTCTGACAGCACCTATCCCCCCTCATCTATAGCGCAAGGTAGGGCTCAAGTGATTAATATTACTGTTGATGTTTCACATGCAGAGAAGTTTATACACGTCACATGTCACCTCAGGGTATTCATGCTATGAGCATACAGTTGTCAAATGAATTTTTCATTTTATTCAATTTTTTAAAGTTCCAACACTAATTTGTGGTAGAATTTATTTACCACAGACAGACATGTAATCATTTATCTGAGGTTAAAGTTTTAAATTTATAAAATTGGACTTGCATGTGACATCAAAAATCTAATGAGTATTGTGAGATTTTAGTTTCAGGCTTTTATCAGTTTCAGTTAACTGCATCAAAACTGTATGTGTGTAGGTTATGGAGAGAAGCTCTGTGTTACTATCCTTACTGTAAATAATATGCATTTGTATTTATACAATTTCTTTTTGAATTTTTACAAATTAAAATAATGAAAAATACACCATAAGAACGTTTGAAATAATACTGACTTTTGTATTAAAAAAAAAAAAAAAAAGAACATTTACTTTTTATACATTTTGAACAGGCATGTTTTCAAATTTATACTTATATTGACTCCAGCAGTTTTGCTTCTACTTAAATGTGAATTGAAAACAGTAACAACACCTCCACTAGTGGGATGTTTTAGTTGTAACTGTACATAACCACTTAGCAGTTATGTTTTGCAACTTTTAACTGATTATCCTTAAAGTGTTCTGACTTTATGCCTCCATTATGCCTATCCATTATGTAGTGTCTGAGCCTCCCAGCACAGTGCATCGGCCCCAGCCTCTGCCTCCCTCCTCAGGCCACCAGGCTTCCGGTGCAGGAGGACAGGGAGAGGGAGGCTCTGCCTACTGCCTCGCCTCCGGACGCCACTCCTTCTCAGGCTACTCAGACAGCTTTGTGAGCCCCGGAGGGCCAGCCAATCCCATGAACCCCGCCATAGGAAACGGGCTCTCTCCACAGGTGAGACCATAGATTAAAAAGGCAATTGCAATGCTCGAAGTGATAAGTCATTTAATCTCTTTTTCAGGAATATATTTTGAATAAATCTTAAGACTACTTTCCTTAAAACAAGGTTTAAGAGGGAAACTTGTTGAAACTGTGTGATTTGATTTGATTTGATTAGTTAAAAATATTAATATTCCAAAAAAACACATTTATTTAATTCTAAAACTGATACTGGAAAAACAGCTGATTTGAGTTAAAAGATTTAAGTTTGTGTTTTTTTGCAGTGCACTTATTGGGTAGGAAAAAGAGCTGTGTTTGACAGTACCTGTCTCTGGGGACGAGGATAGTTTTATTTGCTATACTGGAGCTGGGTAGAATTAGTTTCGGACATGATTTCAAAGATTGAAGCTGGTTGAGGTACGCATGATTTATCTTGTCAGACGCACAGCTTCATAATAAATCACAAGCTTTAAAAATTCAAACAAAACTTTTAAGTAAAGTTTCACCCAGGTGTGGAGTACATGAATACATGCACTTATTGCTCACTGATTACTCAGCTCACCTTTTGTAAAACTGAAGACTCTGCAGTTACACACTCCTTGGCAGAACTGGAGGATGGTCACTCACTGTTGGAGGACGAAAGGGAGATGACACCAGAAGGACAGAGGACAATTGAGTGTGTGACAAATGAGAAGTGAAAAGACAATTACAGCCAATTATCCAGGCGTGGAGTCCCAAGGTCTCTGCACCTAGACAGAGGGTACCACAGAGGAGACAGAGGAGTTAGAGATCCTAACAGGCAGAAAATGAGATTTCAGCCTGGTGCAGTCTGACTCCTCAGAGAACAGGCCGCAGCAGTGTGAAGACAGAGACACACTTACACAGATACACACGTGCTCACAGGTTCACATAATTACAGGGACACACACACATAGACACAAAGTGTAGATAATTGATCAACTCCATGACATTTTGAGGATCAGTTAAGGATTTTGCAACATCTTTTACACAAATATTACATGACATGGTTGAGCAGCATGCCTAAGTCAACTTTTCAACCCTCTCCTTAGATTGGAAGATTGATTACTGCATTCTTTTAATTATTTGAAATACAGAAGAAATACAAGGAAGTAAAGCGAATCTTATTCATACCACTTTTTAAATTTTTGTTGCCTAAGTTTGGGGCAATAAGTGTGTGTTGTGAGATGATCTCTCCCTGTGGAAAACCTCTCTTCATGCTTTTACTTTGATACTCTGGATAACCATCAAACACACAGAGATGCACTGCTTCATGCATAAAACATATCCCACTAAATGCACTTTATCAACAATATTGTGCATTAAACACACAGCTAGACACAGCATTGTCATGGGCATGTATATGTACACAAATGCTGCAACACACTCCATGCCATGCTATAGCCCCAAGGGAAGCTTTTCACGATTGCATTCTTAAAATGTTTGTCTTGACATTCCTCCATGCGAAAGCAGAGGTTCTAATTTATTTGTATATATTTCATACGGCGGGGAAGGAATGTCCCGTCTCAGATGTTTCCCTCCAATCCCGACATTCCCTGCTAACTCCTGGATGCACTGATTTAGGCCACTGGCAACGGCAACCCTCCAATATGAAACACCCTGGACGGGCCAGCCAGCCGCCATGTCATGAGGCAGGGAAAGGCCCAGGAGAGAAAGAGGGATGATAGGTAGAGACAGGTAAAAGACAGACAAAAAGAGCAAGAAAACAAAAGTCACCAGAACCAGACTCCATCAGTTAACAAACATGTGTCCTTGGTCCTCGTGGCGTGTGTCAACTTTCTGTTTAGACCAAATCCTCAAAACGCAGGTTAATTTTTTAGGAAAATGTTACTGGGCATTGGGAGGAAACACAGCTCCCTCTCTAAATCAACATGGACTCCTCCATTCACCTCCCCTACTTGGGAAATGATTTAAGCAGGACCATGTGTGTGTGTGGATGTAGAATAATATGTCACTTAGAAGGCCAAGAGGACCCAAAGAGCAGCGTACCTGCTTCTTATTAGGACAACTGGAGGAGCCTTGAGGCCTTTGCTCTGTGGAGAAGGAGGTGGGATATGATACATATAGAGGTAGCAGGTTCAGTTAGACTTACTTTCATAAGTGATAAAGCCAGTCTCAGTTCCTTATTAACAGTTTACTGAGCACTTTGATGGCGGACAGGTAAATTTGGCGGGCGTTGGAGGAGGGGAGTCGGTGGTATCGTGTCTGTTTTGAAACCAGTTGAAACACTTTGCCCCACGGCTCTTTTCCGTTCTTTTCTGGCCAAGGAATATTCCCCCAAATTCGATTATCTGGTTGCTAATAAAGACCAGGTCAAGAGCTAACGGATTTCTCAAACTGCAAATCTATTCTGAGGCTGAGCAGAGCAGGGCTCACACAGACCTTTCCTTTGTGTTATCTTTGTTAGCATATCTCTTTCGGAGATAAGTTGTTATCTTGTGCCATGGGTTTTTGGAGCAGTGTCAAAAGGAATTTTAGAATAAGTGGAGCTGTGGATCTGAGACAAATTGCTTAATTCCTCCTCTCTGGTGCTATCTCTGTCTGGGACAGGCTTGCTGGGAGTCTTTTGATGTCCGCGACAGGGGGATTTCCTATGTGTGTCTGAGTGTGTGTTTGTCTTGCTGTCTGTGTTGATACATATTACATACACTCCTGTGCTTGTATGTTAAAAATGACAGATTTAATGTATGATAAATCCTCATCAGAAGTGAAAAACACAACAGTAAACATGTCTTCTTCTCATGATGCTCTATCCCTCTGGTCTTATCTGTAAACAATTTTTACAGCCCAACATTAGGGTGTGGGCCAATCAGTGTAATTTTGAAAATTTTGCAGTGGTGAAGTTCATCCTGTTTCTCATAATTCCATGGATGATGTCTACTTGGTAAACAAATGGAATTCATTGTCTTCCTCAACAGTACTACAGATCCCACCAACAATAGAACTATACTCAGTCCTCTCACAGAACACAAAAAAACACAAGAAATGTAATTTCTTCTGTCCTTCCTTCACATCAGGTGATGGGTCTGCTGAACCCGGGTGGTGTGCCACATCAGCCCCAAAGCGACTACGCCATCTCCCCTCTGACAGGCGGCCTCGAGCCCCCTGCTGGCATGGCCGCCAGCTGCAGCCAGCGCATGGATCACATCAAGGGCCTGGAGGGTCTGACCAGCGTTCCCTCCATGTCGGCTCTGCCCTCCCTGCCCAGCTCCCAGTCCTACTGCCCCCCCTCCTACAGCTCACCAGGCTACACTGTTGACCATGTGGCGTCCTACCAGTACAGCCAGTACGGACAAAGTAAGGTCAATAGACTTCACCTTTTTATTCTCACTTTCTACTACACTCAGACCCTGCGTAAACAAATTCACCTGCTGATTATTTTATTATTTTTGAGAATATGCATGTCTAAGGGCTTTAAAGATCATGTGACCACTGAACAACAAAGCCGCAGGATTGTTTTTTTAATCTACGACAATTTGAAAACCTTTTCAATTTTCTAATGCATACCGCTAACTGGTTTTATAGTCGTGGTCTTTCACTTGTTTTCAGTAAAAGAATTTTGCTGAAAACATCTGAACTAAATCAGCGTTTAGTATGATTATCAGACATTCTGGTAGTCTAGTGGTCTATGACACATACCTTATAACCGCAGATTCCTTGCTTCAATTCCAGGGACTGGAAGAAAAGTACTTGTGCATGCAGCTGACTGCACATAGGTAGCTGCAGCACTGCTTGTTAAAGAGAGCTAACATTTTTCCGGGTCCAATCATGCAGTCTCAAGTGTTGAGGTTAATTGTGCAGATCTGATTCTGTTCCACCAGCAATGAGCCTGGCGCTGATACTGAACTCTGTGGTCAGGTTTAGTGCAGAGTCAGCTCCCATCAGGGTAAAGTGTAGCTGCAGTAGTGTCTGATAGCCCTCCTCAGACTGTTTACCCTCAGAGAATACTTACCTGTCCAGCAGTGAGAGGGCCTTTTCACTTCACATTACTGTTACTTTAAGGGTTAAAATCAACTTCAAACAAATCTCTATCTAACTTTGGAAAGCAACATCGTATTCTGCCCCAGCATGATTACAGCAGCCACCGTTTCCAATTTTGGTCCACAGGGGGTTGACCAATCAGGTTCATCCACTGACCTTGTGGCAACCTCGAGACAAGCGAGCCCTTCAAAGAGCGTGGCAGCAGTCCAATGAGTCTGACTGCATATAGCTCTGTGGGGCGGCAGGTATCAAATGAATATCTAACTTAATATCCGAGAGCACCAAATGTCTAATGAAATATCTCGGTCAAATATCTCAAAGTGGACAGAATAAAGAATTAGGGCGACACACATGAAAAACCACTAGCATGTGGCACTGTGCGTGTACACACACACACACAGGCTCAAAGGCAGCCACCAAGACAGCACACGCGCCCACATACACCTCCACAGCGTTACGAGCCTGAGCAGTCCATCTTGATGTGATTAATCAGTGCGACTGGATAGCTGGTGTGTGGTTGGGTTTGGAGCTGCAGAGGAAAGGTCCTTTCTGGGGGTGGACGGATCCTAATAGCCTCTGGCAGGGCAGCTATTAGAAACAGGTGCTAGGACTGAGGTCAGCTGGGGAAGCAGTGTTGAACAGTGCTGCTCCAGGTTCCAGTGCGGTGTAAGAAAGTGGTCCACACCGCTGCACATTTTGATGACATGTAGCTCTCGCTGTACTGCCTCACAGAAATTACAGTGTTAATCTATGAAACTCTTGTTTGTTTTTATTTAGGTAATGTCTCTGTTGCTAAGCAGACATAGCCATATTTTTACATAGCTCTGTGCAGAGGTCAGCTGTCAATCAATGGGGCCAATACTGTAGGGTCTTTCTCTTTGGATTTTCTTTTGTTAAAGTTTCTGTAGGTGGTGCTCTTTTTTTATTTTTCATTCATTAATTGCCACCTGTACAGCCATGATGGCCATTGCAGCTCACACCCAGTACTTTGGTCTTTCAGAAACCAGAAACACACATCACTTATTGTGCGTCAGTTTTAGTTTAGAACAGACTATAGTATAAATGTTACACAGTACCAACAACATACTCACTGGGTACAAGGGAAGGGAAATTATATGTAGCACTTGTACAAACTTTATGGATTATATAAAGTATTTTAACCTTTCATATAAAATATGATATAATCAATTTTCAATCACCACATTATTTTTCAAATTGTATATTGTCCAACAAACCACAGTAAAGCTTGTCTCTGAGTGACATATGTACATTTTTTTTGCATTCTTTAACTGTTAAGGAAATGATGAATCAACAGGTCTTAAAGTATAACACAGCATATAAAGTGTCTCATGTTTATTCTATATATTAAAAGTTATCATCCTGTTGTTTATGTTTACATAAACACACTTCCAGTTGTGGCTGTTTGTTTTTAAATGATTACATTATTAAATACTTTAATCAGTTCATCAAAATTCCTGTGTAAAGTTCTTCAACTTTTTGTAAGGATCAGGGCCCTTAAGAACATTGAGGTTATGTCCTTTACATTGTTGCTTTAGTTTGGGGGTTTTAACAACATTGGGTGAGTTCACTCTACAATTTAAAAATATTTAAAACGGGTATCTTTTGGTATGTTTAGTACTGAAAGGCAGACAAACAAATAAATAAACGACCCAGAATTAAGCGTGGAGCCTTTAGGCCATGTTGGGAAATGAAACTTGGAGAGTGAAAAGTTAACTGAGCAAATAAAATGGTAACATTTTGGAGATTTTTTTTTCTCTCTGTTCACCATTTTCCAGGGATGGGAAGTTGAATTTGTGATCTCAGTATATCAGTGTATCTTCACATCACAGCAGATTTTAATTTATACACTTCTGACCTCACATCTCCCTGTACTGACCTTACACCCCAAACCGCTACGCTAACTATAACTGCTATGCTAACAATAGCCATATGTTAGTGGAATAGCATGCTTAAATATATGTCCAAAATTGATTGCGGCCATATATCTCTTTTATCATCCTTCCAACTTAAAAAAAAAAAAAAACAGGCCGTAATTTAACAACTGTTTCATCCTTTTTTCTTTTTTCTTTTTTTTTTTTACAGGTGCCCTTCCTTATCTGAGGCCTGAAATCACCTGATCAGAAGCTTCGGACGCTCGTGTGTACAGCGATATAAGTCTTTTAATATCTGGACCAAACTTTTGCTACTATATACCAGGACACCTTCTCTACTGCAGAACTTTGTATTATTAATTCTCTGTGGAGAAATGGACAAAAAAAGAAGGGACCACAAGAAGGAATATCAGACCAAAAACTGTTGATGACTGTGAACATTGCTGCATCAGTATAATAGATGAACAGCAGAGATGTCAGCGCTTAATGTGATTGGTTCAGTGGAGTTGTGACCATCGACAGTGACCAGAGACCATCTGTGGACTGCGGGGGGTCTTTGTAAGGACAGCAAACCCAAATCTATTGTCACAGACTACCAGCCTTTGAGCCGACGCTCGAAGGAACATGTTTACATATCTTAGGGCCACATGAGTCAATATGAAATTCCATTTATCTCCAACTTAATCCCCAAATTGTATCTGCTGAAGGGGGAAAAGAAAAGGGCTTTGTTGATTTTATTGCATTTATTTGAGCTCTCTGCATCCCACACATGGAGAGAAATTCCAGAGAGAAGGAAAACAAACGTGAGCAAATGAATCTGTGGGTTTTATTGTATCAGAAACTCTAATGTACACCACAGCTGTACTGCAGAGAAAGTTCATTCAAACATTCCTCCTACCTCCTCCCCCTCGGTCTCCCTCCCTCCCTCCCTCCCCTCTTGCCTTTCTGTCCCTCTGTCTCATTGATGTTTTGGACGGTGAGGCGAGGAACCAGGCCTTTTGTAGTTTTAGAGAGGAACTCGGAGGAGGTCAGGGGTGACTTTAGGGAAAGTGACAGATGAGAGAGCGGTAGAGGGCGGCGGAGAAGTGGCTTTAAAGGCGAGGGGCGGGGGATAGGCAAGATCGATCACAGGGTTAAAAAAACCCTTTAAAGATCCTCTCCTGGAGAGAAAAAGCCGCAGGGTCACAAGTCACGACCGAGAGACACTTGAGAGATAGAGTTTAGACTAAAGACAGCCACTCTCCCAGCTGACCAGAAGTGCAATATCATGTATCTCAGAGTCAACCTCACCATTAAAACAGTAAAAAATCAAACATGCCTCTGAAAGTCTTACGAAACACTTTGGATTCCTACTCTGGATCTAGTTTGGAACTCTGGAACAACACATGTGCCTTTGAAGGCTTTTAGGTCCAAAACAAATAGGAAACATTGTTAAAATTGCTGTAACAGTACACTGAGGGGACCACATTTGTAAGGACTTAAGTCAGTGTAGTGTCACAAGGAAAAGAGTGGATCAAGGGAATAACAATGTAAACAGAAAATTACGAGGAATGACAAAGCCAAAATTGTTTTGTTTTAAAAAAAAATCATTTTGTGTTGCTTGGGACCTTTTTTGTTTCCATTTTGAAAAAGAAGGAAAAATTGATTAGGTTTCTGATGCATTCTGGACATATTTATTGTCACAAATGTAATGTGTGTTAACAGTGTCAGTGTAAACCTCTCCACATTGTGTGAGTGAGTGACAAACAACACTTTATCCAGCAAATTACAGGGTGCCGTCATAAGCACTCTTGTTTTGTCCATCTGTCTATGTTAGAATGAACCAGTCCTTTCATTCCTTTGATATATTTTTTGTATTATTTGACAAAGCAATGTGACATAATGTCATGTGTACAAGCGCATTATCACTACTATTTATAATAAAATAAAAATTCTGAAAATAGCTGCTGATTTATTCACTTTTTGTTCATCCAGTGGTAATTACTAAATGGAGTCTTTGTATTTATTTTTGCCACAGTTTGAGAAAAAGAAAGCAAGTGACTGTGATTCACTGTATAGAAGAATACAAGTGCTCTCGGAGACAAATGTGTACTTTTGAAGGCGCTCATGTGAACCCTCCAACCAAAATAGGCCCGGCCAAATGGGGATCACCAGACATTAGATTTGACACTGAACACAACAGGCTTTCTCACGGATGGCTGTAAATGCTCAGACATCTGCATTGGTGTGTATTAATACCCCCGCTGGCCCCCGCTACTGTAACAAACTGACTTTTGTTTAACAACCTCTCAGATGAAGAGAACAGGCCTTAAAGCGTTTTGGACAAACAGTACACCCAGCCCCTCCAAAAACCTCTGCAACCCATCCACCCTGCTTACATACACAGGGCCCCCTCTGTGTGTGTGTGTGTGTTTGTGCACCACATGCATTCATACATTATATTCATGTTCGTATATAGTGTTGTTTCTGTGTGTGTGTGTGTGTGTGTGTGTTCATGTAGCCTGAGGGTATTAAGCCTAATTATAACATTCTTCTGATTAATCGTGTCTGGCGCAGAGCTTGGAGCGGTGGCGCTGTGTGCAGCTCGTGCAGCCGGACCACACACTCTATAAATAAAGTCTAAGTCAATAACAACGTTAAGGATCACTCATAGTCTTGTCAGCTCTGTTTGCTAAGCCTGAATAATTCAGCCAATGAGAGGACACTGAGACACACATGCCAACAAACACACACACCCTGGAAAAGCGCAAGCAATGGCGCTCTAATCACCTGCGGTGTGCACAAACACTCCTGCAGATACACACTTTAGTGTGCGCACACTCTGCATGTAGGTTGATTTGGGCACACATGCGCACACACTGTTTGCTTTCTTAATCAGTCCATACCATTAAAGATGAAGACAAATCACACCTGCAAAATTCCAAAGCTGAGACATTACTTTTATTAATGAACCCTCCCCTGCACTGAAAAGGCTATTATTTCTTTAATACACCCCAGAGTGTAGTTAAATGGAACTATTTTAATGACATTTCATACTGTCAGATAATGACAAATTTTTGGATTGTTGGACCTTTGCCTGGCACTTGAACTGCCAACAGGTCTTTTTGCTCAACACATACAGCTATATTTAAATAAGTCCAAATTAAATAAGCAGATTCTTTCTGAGTGTATTTGTTTCTTTTTATTTCATTTCACAATGGGAAAAAAAATAATCTGTGTTCCAATAATAATAATAATAGAAACCGCTGACAATGGTAAGGTGCGCTTGTTATTTGCAGTTTTGTCTAAAAAAATTGTTTACAAAATAGTCACTAAATTCCTTACTGCTCTTTTGGCTCACAGTTGACACCTGTGTTACCTCCACTGGAGCTGGGTTGTTGGCTCTGGGTTACAGTGTGATTATTTATCAAGGTGTATTTTTTATGTTCTGCAAAGTGTGAGCTGATGTTTTTAAAGACTCTCCTGCTGAGACAAATATGTTCCTGCTGTGCTTGTTAGACTCCTGAGTGAAATAAATGTAATAAAATGGAAGAAGTAAAACATTTCTTATTTAAAACCTCATTACGCGCATTTGCAGTAACTTAAGCTCTCTTTTTGTTTTTCCAAACATCGAAGGAAACACTCATAGCCTTGTGTAACCATGTGATCCGCTAACTCACATCTTAGACAACCCCCTGGGTTAAAGAATTTGTTTTTTTCCTCAGTGTTGTGATCCAACATGACCTCCAGATCACGCCAGCAGCTGCTTCTGTCATTCTCACTATGTTAAATGTGAATGTGTGTGTGTGTGTGAGAGAGAGAGAGCGAGAGTGAGTGTGAACCCTTTCTGATTGTCTATGTCTCTACCATGTGTGCTGTGTCTCTTTGTTTAAGAGCACGCAGTGATTATATGATTATGTGGTCAGAGAGGAACCTGTTGGCGCACTGACTCGTGCAGAGGTTTGGATCTGATGACCAGCTGCCCGGTGTTCGTACGTTCTCCCTGTGTCTGTATGGGTTCACCCCAGATGTTCTGGTTTCCTTCTATAGGGCATAGAACATAAAATGGAAACTCTAAATTCCATCTACATGTGGATGTGTTTGCCTGTCTATACGTGAGTCCTGAACAGGGTGATCGTTAAGAAAATGGACGAATGGAAGCATGTATTAACCTTTGAAAAGACCCATTATCTGTCATAGCACACAACTGTAAGCACTGTCAAATTTGCTGAGGCAAAAAAAATGTGACCTTGCCTCATTCATGGCCTATACTTCTGTCCAACCCTAACTGTAGGTGTCTCACACTCTCCTATGCTCCAGTCTGTTGTGAAGTTGAGAGGGTCTAATGTTGATTTCAGTTTTTTTTTTTTTTTTTTCAGAATTTCTCAAAATTTGGTTAGAATTTTTACTACATTTGCATGGAAACCCACCTTTTGGTTTTTTGATCCTAGACTCCCGACAGTATCATTTTTTTTCAAGCAGTAACTCATGTTTAGGTTCCTTAATTTCAGTGACTGAACTTCAAAATCATATTTTTATTTGCCCACCACAGCTAAACTACATGTGTGTCGCTCTGCAAAAAATTCATCAGCCTGTCCTTTCTGCACAGGAGGTAACCAGGTGGAAGGAAGTGTTTCAGGGTGTCTCCTTAATACCCCTAGCTTGCCATACAACCCCTGTACACACACTTAACCCCTGACACTCCCCAGCGTTCACACACTCTGTCATCACAGGTCCTGGCTGCTGCTGACCTCAGCACTAACACATGCTGAGGACAACTTAACCTCTGGACCTCCGGACGGAAAAACACATCGACAGAGGAGAGGGCGGGCATCTGAGGGAGGGGGGAGGAGCGGGGGCAGAAACAGACAGAGGAGGACGTGGGATCAGCATGTGTGTGTGTGAGAGAGAGACTAGCATTTACAGCCAACACATGACACACAACTGTAAATTGATACACTCTGATTTGTTAAATATTCTGTTGTCACCGACTATTCAATATATCCTGTCATGTGAAAACCTTATACATGCATAATGTAGTGGGTAACATGTTTTTACTTCAGCTTACCTGGCCTCCTCTGGGTTGACTATATGACTCTGGGGCTTTGGAGAACCTTTCAAAACCCATTAGCCAAAAAGGAAAAAAGCATGGTGGTTACTTTAAAAACAACACAGTTTTACTCAGGTGACACTATAAGTTTGACATTTAGGGGCTACAGTGTTTCCTCCCAATCACAGCAATTAGTTTCATGTTATGCTAATTTTATTTCTCAGTTACAGAGTTGTAAATTCCCTATTCTTTATTTACACTGCTTTTTGTTCCTCCTTTTCTTTCTTTGTCCACGACAATGGACCAGACTCAACTACTTCAACAAATATCAAATTACATTTTCCACAAACATTCTCGGTCCCCAGAGGATGAAACCTTTTGTCTTAGGTGATCTCCTGACCTTTCCTATAGCACCCCCAAGAGATCAAAACTTTTGTTTAGCCAGTGAAATACTAAACCCATCTATGAAATGGATTGGCACAAAAATGTGTATACTTGTGTTCCCAGAAGATGAACTCTAATAACTTTGGCTGTTCCCTTTAGCACCGTCATGAGATCATAACTTTCATTTGTACAACACTCTGATTTTTGACCAAATACTTCCTCAGTTGAACTTTCTGTTTAGTGCTAACTAGCAAATGTTAGCTAAACTAAGCGCTAAACACCATGTTAGCATTGTCATTGGGAGCATGTTAGCATGCTGATGTCATTTAGCTCACAGCTGTGCCTGAGAGCAGTCTCACAGAGACACTGGACTCTGTGTAGACTCTTGTAGTCTTATTTTCCCTACTTCTGCTTCCTGCTGGAATGATTAATATCTTCTGATTCCAATATATTTACTGCTTTGCTGCTGCAGCTCCCCCGTGGGAATCAATAAAGTTTCATCATTTTATTTGAACTAAAAGAGGAACAAGGAGAAATATTGTGGCCAGCAAAAGAAGGAGTTTGTCTCAGTCTAATAAATTGAACAAAATGAAAAAAGAAATCTTTGACTGAATTCATCTTTGTTTGTACCACTGAGATAAACAGCGCCAGTGGAATTTTCAGTGATACACTTCTCCATTGTCAATTCATATGTTCAGTGTGTTCTAGCAATCTATGATTAAATCTGTATAAAATAATTTTTGGGCCACTTGGAGGCAGTGGAAAACACAACTATGACCCTTGAAGTTGATATGGCAACCTTGTTAACAAACTGCTGATAATTTAAAACATCCAGCAGAAGCAAACATGGAGCATTTGTGTCATTTATTTTGTGATGTTTCTGGTCATCTGATAAATGTAAGTACAGCATCTTCTTTCAGGCTCTTTAGTAGCTATGCTTGTATGCTAATATGTTTCCTAGTGATTTGCTTACTTTGTCTGCTGACTGCTGCAACAGCATTAAGTGGATTTTTGGGAGCCTCTTCTCCCATAAAAATCAACCATTTGGGCTATCTGTGCGACCAACTTACTACAAAGCATGGTCCAAAATGACTTGTTTATGTTCAAGTAGCAAAGTGCTCTTGTGGTTGTAGTGACAGAGAAATCAAATGGACTTTTAACATGAGAGACCCCTGTTCATTTCCTATTTTCAGCTGATAGTCAGCATTGTTTCTTTTAACCATCACCATTACAAACCTTAACTCTAAGGTCCTCTAACCATAACAAAGTACTTATTTTACCCAAACCATCTTCCCTGAAATCTTTTCAAGTTGTTTTTTTACATAAAGCTAACAAAAGCTAATTTTTCATATGGTAGGAGCTGTAATTCAGGAGAAGCTCTTATGGGTCCTAAAAAGGAATATGGAAATTGACCTATATGGTCGTTTAGGTTGGAAGACTTGTTGATTTTTAAGCTCTTTCACTACAAACTGTTGCCTGCTGTGCATGAAAACAACACTGAGACCTGGGAGAGTGAACCAAAACAGTAAAGTTGCAGACAGTTAACAATGAGCTGGAAGATGCTAACACAGAGCTAACAGAAACTGCTGAGTTGAGAGATAATTCTCTGTGGGCTCAATACACCTATCTTCAAGAAAGATAGAAGAGAAGATTGATACTGTTTATATGCCTGCTCTTTCGGTATGAAGCCACAGCCAGCAACCAGTCAGTTTAGCTTAGCATGAACACTGGAAACATGAAGAAACAGCCTGGCCAAGAAACAGTTCAGCACACAACCCCATGGACCCCATATGGACAGAGCTAGCTGTTCCTCCCTGTTTCCAGTGTTTATGCTTGGCTAAACTAAGCAGCTGCTGGCTGTAGCTCCATAATGATCGGACAGACACACGCATGGTTTCAATCTTCTCCTTTAACCCTCGGCAAGTAAAATCAAACTATTCTTTTAATATAGGAATATTTATTATAGCTGCTTTTAAATACACATCATCCCTCTCACACTGTTGCCCTCTTGGATGCTCAAAGTTCTGCTGAGGAGGCTGTAAATTTAGTCAGTGTTTGGAACAAACTGAACATAGGGATAGACAGTTCAGAACCAATTCCTGATGTAGGAATAGTTTGACATTTCTTAAGATATTTTGATACTTTTTTCCTATCATGAAACCATGCCACTGTTGGAATCCATCACCACTGACCAAGCTGACCACAGCTGCTGTTCAGGAGAGGGAGGAAACTACAAACCTTTGACAGCTACATTTTGAGCCAGCAGGGGGTGAACGTTTGATACTCAAATGACAGATTTTGTGTGGAGTATCACTTAAAGGGTAAACCGTGGCAGCCAACAGACAGTGGCAGAGTGGAGCAAAAATACCCAACAGAAGGACTGACTTGATTCATCTTTTATGGAATCACATGATGAGAGAGAGATGACGTGAGGGAAGGAGAGAGAGAGTAGAGGACTGCAGACAACAATATGCACAGTGTTTTTTTATGTGTGTCAGCGGAAGCTACATACAGTATGTGCTGCAGCTTGCATGTGTTTCTCTGTACAGGCAAACAGACAGTGACGCAGATCAGAGGTAAAGTGCTGGAGGAATGAAGTCAGACAGGAATTTCTAGGAAATGATGGCCAGCAAAACAACAGCAACATGACTGCATCCATACAAGTGCTGCGCCGCTCTTCAGATGCCCACTGGCACTGCTCTTAAGGGCTTACTTTGCACAGAGAAAATCACATGTCCTGGGTGTGTGTCTGTGTTGTAGGCAGAAAAACTGTCGGAAGCTGGACGGTGACTTCAAGTCCTCTGGTGTGCAGCACTGCTCTTGACTTACAAGAACAATGTTAATATCATGATACAATAACATGCCACAAACAATTTTTATGCAACCAGGCGATGCTATTGAGCGTTGATTGTGAGCACAAACAGGAAACTGAAAACATTGCAAGTTAAAACAGACTTCTTGGCAGGGTTTATTTCTGTCTAATCTCTCCTGACAGTCATCTGGACCGACATAGAGACATCTGTCGGCAAACCTTACTCATGTGGATTTACTTCTGTCTAAGATGACTTTACCCATGGCTCAGCTTAAAGCAAAATGCAGCAACAATTCATATCTGTTTTTCTACTTCATCTCCCACTGATGATAGCCATTCAATAGCTGCTTCGTCTGTCTGTCTTTTTCTGTTATTTGGTCTTTCCTGGGAAAAAAAGAAAATCTACAGGATAACAGGAAGTGGTGCATTTTATGATTGGGATTTGTTGGGATTTGCATGAACATGAAACTCTTACTGCACCAGGTGCAACAAAAAAGTATACAGCAAATGTAATTTTGGATCTATGGTATGTTGATTTAAAGGAACAGTTTGCGATTTTGGCAAATTCACATTGTTGCCAAACATTAGATGAGAAATTTGATACCACTCTTATGTTTGTATGCTGAATATATAGTTGAAAGTTCTTGTACCTGAGCAATAGGAGGAATTTCCATTTTGTAGAGATTAAAGAAGGCGATATTGGCACGTTTTCTTAAGTCTTGTTGAAATTATAGATATTTGTTTATGGAGTGTGCATTCTCTACATAAGAGCATTCAAATCTTCTTTATATTATGTCTCTGTACCCCAACAAAACTATGATTCTAAACTTACTTCAATTATTTTCCTAAATTAACTTAAATCTTTTTTCTTTTCTTTTTTTCCAGTTTATTTGATTTTTGATTGTTTGATTTCCAGTTTCCATTGGGTTTGTATAATTAAAGTTGTGTGGAGTCTGGTCCCCCATGAGCGACAGTATGAAACTGATAATGGTTTTGCAGTATTGCTGGCAGCCACATTTAGACCAGTATCTGTCCATATAAATATGACAATCAATCTTTTATGCCCAAAGATTGTGGGGAGTGGTTGACGTGGGTACCAGTCCTCACCATGACTTGCACTGTTGTATTTTTATGAGAAGACCATGTGACTCATCTGAGATATATAAAAAGACACATAACAAAAAAAAGCTTTCTTGGGGAATTTTGTGCTAAATAGAGGGCGTCATAGGAAGATTATAAGAATGATCTAATGAGTGAAAGATTATTTGAAAATTTTGTCAACTCATCATGTAAGTAAGACTGAACTCATGATTTTTGGTTCTGACAATGTAAGCTGACATGTTGTGAAACTGATGAACCAAAGTAAGTAACAGTTTAGTTAACATAACTGATTATGGTGTTTTACAGTGTAATCTGTTATAAACCCTGAAACGCTGAACTTGACATGCTGATATTTTTAAAGCCTAACAACTTGTAATTTATATTTATGCCAAAGAATATAAATTGGTATTTTTATAGTGTGACCACTAAATCAGTAGAAAATTAAAGGAAAAACACAATTGCACTGACAGAAATTCTTTTTGCAGTATTTATAGATCAGAACAATGCACACAGCATAGAAACAGTGCACCTCTCTGTACAGCGTGTTGCAGGCCTGTGACAATGTGGCACTGTGTGGCCACAATTTCACATCAGCAGCAGTTCATGCCATTTATCTGCCGTTTTCGTTTCATGGGCTCTGTGGTGTTGCAGTATGATTGACAGGGGATCTCCTATGAGTGCATATCTGAGACTTCATGAGTGCCTCACGGCTCTGGATTGTGCAACAGAATCGCCTTCGAGTTACACGGCCAATGCAGCGAGGTTTGGCCGGGACTCTGAGGACAAACTGGCAGCTCTGTACTTGTGGTTACGTCATGTTGGCGAGTGTGAAAGCTGAAAAGACAAGAGAAAGAGAGTGAGTGATTAAGATGCAGGGTGAATTGAGAGGAAGAAAAGGAAAAACAACACATGGAAGGAAAGTTGGTTGTAATTTGCACACACATCCCTCCATAAGGGCGTGGTACAGAGAGTTTGTGGCATTTGAGGTAAAATTGGTAATCCCTAAGAGAGAGCAAAGGGAGAGGAAAAGACAAAGATGGCTTTGCAGAGTAACTCCCAGATCAAGAACAAGCAGGGATTTCGTAAAGCAGATGGATGGAGGCAGATGTAAATGATGGCCAACATTTTTGAAGGATTCTACCTACTCAGAGAAATATAACGTCTCTGCAGAGGTTGTCTGACAGTGGGAGAGTGGTTGGAGCTGGGAGGTATGCAGAGTGTTTTTTGGAGAGGTATGTGATGTAAAACGGTGGAAGTGGGATAGCAGCTGAGGCTGTCCAGCGCCCATGAATCAGGCTGAGGTACCGTGAAGCGGCGGCCCTCATAGGAGCCAGATGGGCCCTTGGCTCAACACTGGCAGGGATGAAGGAACACACACACACACACACACACATACACATGCATATACAGGCTGGATGGGAACAAACAGGCTTTTATGTGCACTGCAGATATTCTGAAATGCAGGCGAAAGCAAATCCACACATGCACACAACATTTAATATAAAACAGTTTTGATTCATACACATTAGTAATAATATATAAAACTTTATACCCCTTCCTAACCCCTAATCAGTTTTGAAAAATGAAAAACAATCCCTCCCCCAGCTGAAAAAATTAATTAATACTTTACCCTTGTATTCATTTTTCACTGGCTTTCATTTTTTGGTCTTGGCAACTTTTTATCATTTATTTCCATTTTTTTCTAACACAAAAGTTTATCATTCCTGTTTGCAGTGATTGGTCCAAGATGTGTGTGTGTTATGGTGTGTTCTAACACCTACATAACATCACTAGCGCATGTGTGTTTACCCGGTTTTATGCGTATTTTCATTTTGCACATAAAAGTGATAATGACAGAAATTTGAGAAGAAGAAGAAGAAAAAACTCCAAATATCACAAAAAAGTGTTTACACTTGACTCAGGTGGAAAAGCTGCTGTACTGATTAAAGCAAAATGCAACAAAGTGCAATGGCAACAGCCTTAGCAAAGCTAGCTACCTAGCTGTAGCTAACTTTTGTCATAAAACTACATTGGTCAGTGCATGTACATCCATATACTGTGCTGTATATTGCTGTGGTATCACAGTACAAACTCTGCTAACAAGAAAGAAAGAACACACTCACATAAGTGTAAATGATGACGCATTAACTTTGCAGACTGATTTCAACTGTGGTCTTTAATGAAGACAAAGACACTTTTGAAAATGAAGATAATTTTATGAAGAAAGAGCGTGATCTCAGTGAACTTCTAAATCCTGTCTAACTTCTACATTTTCATTAAACAGTTCAAACTTTTAAAAAAGCAAAAAAAAAAAAAAAAAAAAGTATAGTAATAAATTAATAAGTTGGTTCACAAGGAGCAAAATCTTTAAAAAGGGAGGGTAAAACAACAAAGACGAAACGAGGGAGCAGTGAGCCGTAACTGCAACAGATACTCTGCCCTCAGATCATTTCAGCAGGTCAGCGTTTCAATGGGGCCTGAAAAGTGTATGTTTGCTGCAATGAATGGTTTCCTAAAGCCCATCATCCCTGTCTGCTTGACTTAAGTTAGACAGACTGTGACTGATTTCAACCCATGGTGAACCCATATGATCCAAGTTTACAGGCCACAAAAGAGATGGGTTGAGGAAAAAGAGCCGCAGTTTATGGACTGAAATAATTATCAAGCTTTATGTGACTGGCTAGCTGACTCTTTCCTGACAAAGACTAATTTTAATGGTTATTTATTTACACATGTTTAGAAATGTATTTTTAATCAATACAAAAAACTTGCAAAACTTTAAAAAAAAGTTTAAAACACTCATGGCTTAAATATACATATATATACATACATACACACACATATATATATATATATATAAAATCAACCCTTCCCCCAAGTCAGCTCAAACAAATAAATAATAACAGTAATGTATACTGAATATATATTTTAGATGACTATATATTTTTTGTTTAGGTTATATGGAAGGTGTCAGTAAAAGCTTTTTCCTGGGAGGTCTTTGAGATTCCACATTTCTGCACACTATTTAATTTTCCTGAAAATAAACACATAAACTGCACTGACAAGAGTTTGTATGTATTAATAATAATCTCTCCATAAACATCTGTGGCTGCTCAAGATCATGTTCATAAACATTTCCATGATTTTATCCACTGCCCTCTGTGGCCTGTCCAGAGCAGTGTGCCACAGTTTCATACACTGTGACTGACTGCTAATTATAGTCTCCCAGAGGATAAGCTGCTTTGAAATACGGCCGTATTGACATCTATCAAATTGCTGTGGCAGGATTTGGTTTTTGTGGTGTCATATATCCAATAAATCCAATCCTTGTGAAGGCAGAACAAAGAGCAATAATTATGAACAGATAGAAAATGAAACCTTTCAGATGGAAAAGGTTGAGTCACACTGAACAGATGCTCAGCCTGCAAAATATCCAGAATATATAAAACAGAATTAAAGTCTACAAAAAATAGAAAAAGAAAAAAAAAAGAAATTCCACGGATTGATGAAACACTGTGAGAGGGGGATTTATTATCAGTAATAACATAAAAGAAAAGATGATAAAAGTTATTTCAAGTTCAGTTCAGAGATACCAAACTAAGACGCATTACAAACTGTGACTAGTTGTGATTTTACTTCAGTTTAATGGAACATCTGATTTAATCCAAACTAATAAAACAGAAACAAGAAACAAGTGTAAAGGTTTCTCTCAGCTTCAGCCTCTTAGTCTTTTCTATAGTTTTGAAGGAAACTTCTGTACTGTGCTGCCTTCAAGTACAGTTGGAAACCATACATTTTTAATCATTTTAAGATCAGTGCACAAACAACAACTCAAAAAGAAATACATTAAAACCACAAGGATGAAAGTTAAGTTATTTAAGTGATGTAGAGAGACTAATGGAAAGTGACACATGTCATTCTCCTCCGCTCAGCAGAATTTCTATTCACTAAGATATGAATGATTTTAGTATATAGTTTGATGGTATTTACTGCAGTTTGTGCTGGTGCATGTGCGGACTTTCCCTCTTTCATTCAATGCTACAATTAGCTACAATGACAAAAAAGATTAAAAAAAAAAAATTTTTTTAAAGTTTCTTTTGTATCTTTTTGTCGAAACTCGTTTGTATGTTTTTTTTTATGTGCACTGTGTACAGTAGTTATACACATATTTATCAGGGCTATCATTCAATACATCCTCATGTATAAGGAATTAAGATTTCCATTCATTCATTCCTTAACAACTTTTGTTAATTTATAAATTGCAATTCTGATGTTACCTTTGTGCTGGTTGAAATAATAATAATAACAAACTAACAACACAACAGCCATCTAAAATAACATAGCATCAAATGTACCTTTATGACCATCATGATATTTTAATGTAAGGTGCTAATGCCTTTGTTCCCTTTAAAACTTAGAGCGAGAAAATTACAAGGACACCTTGAAGGCAACATTATCCACAGAGGCCTGTTTCCTGTTGGGGCTCTGCAGGACATACCCTGCTCAACACAGACCTCTGCTGGCTGCTTGTTGTAAACACTACCTATACACTGACACACTTTGATGCCGAACTGTATGATTATCTATGATATATAGTAATAGTAATGAAACTTTTCATTTTAATAATCCTCCAGAGAGTTAAATCTGCTCATGCACAAGATGTATGTGTTGATCCACTGATCAATCCAGATGTGAAGATCTGTTAAAAGCTTTGACCAAAGAGGACATCTGTAAACAGCAGATGTTCTATATATGTGTTATATTAAGCAAAGTGAAGTCTTTGACTAGAGGAGCTATTTCTCAAACTTCCCCAGTTGGATAATCTGTACAGAATCAATCCTCTCAACTCAACTACTATTTTGTTTTGCTGGGCCATACACATGCCCCTGGGCAGATATATTTCTCCATTTCCCCTCTGGAAAGTTGTGCTGTGTTTTAATCTCATTATCATTCATTTTGATATCATTCATTTTGGATTCTCCAAGTGTGTGAAACTCTGCTGGAGGGATGAATACCATTTTTCCAAAAGATATTCACTTATATGATGTTTTGATGATGTGAGTGAGTGGAGAGTGCTGGTCCAAAATTTCCCATAGTTATATAAATGGGTTGAGATGTGGTGACTGTAAAAGCCATATTATATGATTCACATGATTTTTATGCTCATCAAACCACAAAGTGAGTGCTTGTAGCCTGTTTTTTCTTTTCTCACCTGTCTGTATAACTCCAGTAAAGGCCGATTCTAATTTCCTAAATATTAAACACATTGCCATCTCACCAGATTACATGTATGTTCCTCCTACCTTTGTTTATACAGTACAGTTTATCCTCACCATCTTTCCAAAGCATAGTAAAGTTTTACTCTTACAGCCCACTAGGGGGCAGTGGCAACCTTCTGTTGAGTGGCACTGGTGAACCCATTAACCCCCACTTTCCACCCCAGAGTGAGAGAATCCTCAACCTCCCAGCACTGTAACAGAGATATGAGCCTGTCTTATGCTGTTTTAACTCTGACATGCTGTGCTGCCTGACTGGGCTATGGGCTGATTATGTATTTATGTGCCTGTGTGTCTCAGTGTGTGTGGATATGAGAGTATGTCTGTAGGATGAAGTAAGTTGTCAAGAGTCCATCTTGGTTTGCTATCCCACTGCTCACTCTTTAAAGCATACATACACACATACCTTCTCTCTGTATACTGCTGGTTGGAGCTGCATGTATGTGTGTGTTGCTGTGGTCTCCTGGGCACTGAACCCCTGCCCAGACTGCTAATGCCCTACCTGCTTCTCATTAGAATGTCCCGTTTGAGTCCGGCCATCTGCACCAGCTGGTTGGCAAACCCTCTGCCAACCGTTTGATGTCGATGAGGCGCACAGCGACACGCTGACGTTGGTGTCCCAGCGCCAGACTTAAAAAGACCTGCTTTGTAGTTTTTTTGAAAAACCTGAGAAAAGTCCTGATGTTTTCATCTGGACTGGCAGGCTTAAAGGAGATCTAGGTGTGTTTGGATGGCATTAGGCAAAGGTACTTCACTAAGGTACACAGTGTGAGCAGCCTGAGGTGTGCTGGGTTTGTCTTGGCAGAAGCTTAAACAAAAAAGTGGAAGAGGTGATGCAGTAATAAACAGAGAGGAGGGGAAACTAGACTGAATGCACAAAATGTTTTCCTGTCACTGGGTTGCAGCCTATTTTGCAAAATCAACATCACAAAATCTTTCCATAACTTGTCAACACCCCCCCACCCCCGAGGTTCAATAAAGAATAATGGATTTGACCTTGGATAACCCCATTATCATTTTTACAGGATACACAAAAAGGTGTATCTGTACTGAAACATATTTGAGCTTTTTTCCATGTGATTATCAAAGTTTATTCCATAAGATTTAATTCTATTAATTGTCAGCTTTTTTTTTTCAATAGCCGTTCATTGTATTTACATTCTGTAATTACTTCCTCATAGTAGTTTGGATTGTAAATGGCGAAGTTCGCCACTCCTATTCGCCATTTAATTCAAACTGCTGTCACACTCAAACACTTGACACTTTTTGATATCCAATGCAATGGATGTATTTTGGTAGATAATTGACATAATTTAGACATTCATGTTCATATTAACACATTTTACAGAAAATCTAATTCACTAAATACAATATGAAAGATCGTTAAAATATCTTGGAAGAGCTAGGGTTCAATATTTCTAAAATCCTGGTGATCTCTGCCTCTACTCTAATGTAGTGGAGGTGAACAGAATTTTGTTTGTGGTGCTCAGCACAGTGAAAAATTACATTTGAAAAATTCAACAGCAACACTCCCGGAACACTGACCTTGTTACTCTGTAATCTACAGAGCACACTGTCCACTGTTTTCTTACAGGGACTATTTCTTCTGTGGAAAGTAGTTCCAGCGAAAACTGCTCAAAGTGCAGTGTGTAGATTATCCAAAACAACCCTTTTTTTGTTTTGCTTTTTGACTGAACTGACCCTTTAAAACACATACACAAAAATATCTTTGTTCCTTTTTCTCACTCTGATGTCAACCACTACTCCTTTATTGGAAAGGCAAATCAAGTGGGTTATACTAAACCTTTGCTTGCAAGACAATAAACCATGTCCTCATGCTTTGAGTCAGCGGCACCTCTCCTCAGAATAAGAAACAGTCAGTGACTACTTTGGCCCGCTCTAATGTCGCACTGGCCCGTGGGGCAGGCAGATCTGTCTGAGGGAAATATGACAAGGTTGCCTTTGGATGTCTGCGAGGTGGGTAAACATGTGCTCAGAGATACTGGATACGGGTAAACACAGCCACAGGCACTCACTGACACATGGCCAAGCTAATCCCGCTTTCAATCTCTTCATCTTCCCTGTTCTCTCTCTCCCTCTCTCTCTCCCCTTGCTCTCTACCTTCATCGCTTCATCATCTCACACACTTTAAAAACAAAACTGCACAAACCCGAGGATGTTGGGAGGCAGCGTTTTAAACATATGTAATGGCTGACTCTCCATCATGCGGAGCCTCTCAGGGCCTGCAGTCACCAGACCTGTGCTGCAAAAGTCCCACCGAAACATTAAGATGAATTAATCATTGCCTTTTCTTCCGTGCTCCTCTTCACTCTTTCTTCCTCCTCTTTCTCCATCTCTGCTCTTTCTCAAACTCCTATAAATACTCACCTCCTCCTCTCTCTGTTCTTTGTGTCAACATTACATTTTACCCTTCTCTCTCTCTCTGCAGCATCTCTTTCTTTATGCACTCCCTCTTACCTCTTCCCATCATCCCCATCCATCTCTCTCCCAGCTTAAATCCTTCTCTTCCTCCCCTCCAGCATGTTGTACTGATGTGTAATGCTGACCCACTTTATCTGACGGGAAGCGGGGGGAAAAAAAGTAAGCAAGGAGTGAGGAGAAGGAAAGATGGAAAGGGAGGTAGGACCTCGCATCTCTCCTCCTCTTCCTCATCGCCCTCTCCCCCTCCCTGCCACTCATGTCCCACAGTGCTGTGTTTAAGGTAAATATTTTTACAGCACCACTCATCACAAGGACTTCTGGGACGGCCCTTCCCACTTCGCCAACCCCCCTCTCACCATGAGATCAAATATTCATATGCCTTCCCATCGTTCTCTCTCCCTCCTCATCTCTCCATTACCCGGTGTGTTTAACCCCCGCATCATGTCATTTCTAGTTCTGTCACTCCCACTCGTGCTTTTTCGCCCCCTCATGTTTCACATCTCGATACCTCAACTCCCATATGTGTCTGCCCCGTATGCTCATGGCATACCATACTCTCTCTACCAGTGTAAGGTTATATGTGTCATGGACGGGTCACACTTTACATACAGTTAACACATCAGGTGGGAGTGATATGCACGGTCTATTCTCGTGTATTTCAGCAGTTTTCTGGCTAAGACGATGCAGGAGCTTTGCAACACAACCTGATATGTGCATGATGACAAAGCAAAACTGATACATCTTAATGGAAGCTGAGAGCAGAGAGCATGAAGAAAGGAGTGAAGCCTGCTGAGTGGATGCATAACATCCACTTTTCTTCCACTCTCTTCCTCCCTCACATTCTAACAGCATCCCTGCACCATACCAACCACCTGTCACTCACCCCTATTAAAACTGCCTACACCTGTAGATGCTGGTAATGTTGCTCCAAAAAAACATAGAGAAATGGAAAAAAATATAGTGGTGACATGTGAAATGTATTGGGCATGTAAAATATCTTAAAATATAAACTCTACTATAGGCTAATCTGTTAGCTGTAGAGCTCCTTAGCATTTTTTCAGCATTCTTTGGAATATGGGCTGCAGTTTACCATGTGTACAAAATGCGGAAGACAGTGCATCTGTATGAGGGCAGCAGAGTAGAGTTGAGTTAACTATATGGGCTTGGATGGGTCTGTAGTAGTGAAAAGTCTCAGTACCACATTTCTAAAATGATGTCAGTCAAACTAAATTTTATCACACGGTACTCAAATTAATTTTTTATATTATTGATGATTGTCCTGATTTCATTTATACATCTTGTTAGTTACCTTGGTAACACAAAAAAGGTGAGCGGGCAATTACTCTTGAGGGGAACATGAATGCCTGTACCAAATTTTATGACAATCCTCCCAGTTTCTCAAATTTGAACCACATGGTAGCACTAGATGAGGAGTCAGAGGATCACCAATGCCATTAGGATTCATCCTCTGAGCACTGTGGATATCTGCACCAAATTTCATGGTGGCCCAAACCAAGATTTGCTGAAACATTTCAGTCATGGTGAAAGTGGTGGACAAACTGTCTGTTAGCCATGCTGCAAGCTGATTTAGGGGGGAAAAGAATAGAAATAACACAAGTTATATCTCTAAATATTCGCATTTGGTGCCAGGCAGGAAAAGGTTAAAGCTTTTGTCAGTGTCATACTAAGAGTGAGGTCATACAGCTATATCCTGGAGGCAGTAAGTACCAACAAAAATTTGACTCGTATTGAGCTTTATCGAATTTGTGTTGAAACATGTATAAAAGAGGCCATTCTCCAAGATAAATATTTTTTAAATTTATTGCTTAAGTACTTTTTCTTTTAAAGTTGAGATTCTTTTTCATATATTGGTACCATAGGTGTTACAAAAATACCATAACTATTGATGTCTCTGTTAGAATACATTGGCTGTGTTTCTTACTTCTCTGTGCCTCTTTGGCTTTCTGTCTCTTCCTCCTTTCCATCTCTTTTCCTATAGGAGCATCCTATTGATAGCAAAAATTCAGACCTGGCTGTTGACAACAATAGGAGATGACAAGGAGGAGAAAGAGAGAGAGAGAGAGAGAGAAATACTGGGACTCAGGGAGATTTAGGGTGCATCTGAAGAGAGGGATGGAAGTCAGATGGGTGGAGGACAGAGGAGCACGTGGCGAACCTGCCTCTCCTGTCTCTCCCTCTATGAATATTTGATGCAAGGGACTAAAACCAGCACCGTGAACTCTAAAAAAGTGTGACAGCTGAAAATGCTCAGAGGAGAGCGGCTTACAACAGCCATCTAGAAGCAAAATGCAGGGAGAGCTGCTACTCTGGGAGACGTCTGAGAGAAGAAGGGAGGCAGCACGTGAGTGTGTAGAAACATGGCAGGGTCGAGAGACTGGAAACTGCAGTGCACACACACACACACGTCTTTATTATGAGGGATAATGAAGGCTAGAATCAGATGGATGAAAGGGGAATGAAACTGTGAGCCTACATGTATCATTTCATCAAAATACAATTACATTTTTTTATGTTTTTTGCTGATACTTTCCTTTGAAAAAGAACAAGTTTATCAGTTTTTTTTCAACAATGCATTTCTACTCCAAATCTTAACATTTCTGCCAAAACCTAGTCATGATTCTAATTTTAAATCTTCTTCCTCTTTTTTTAAGAGGGTGGAACTCACATGTTGTCCTTATTTTGCAGGATATCGCCTATCCTTGTGAGGACATTTGGTCATTATAAAATGTACAGCAACACACACGGAGGCTTGCACACACTGACACACTGTGGGCAGGCAGGGCCATTGAAATATTGATGGAAGCGCTCTCCTTGCTTTAATGAAAAATCATCTTCCGATAAATGTTTCATCCTTCCAGATGCATCACCTACCCATTTTTAACAGATGAGGCAATTCGCAGTAGAAACACAAACGCTGGGGAAAATGGGTCTCACTGCAATTTGTTGCCATCAGCACACAACTGAGAGGGACAAGCTGGAGGAGATTTTCAAACACAAAGGGAGGGGAATGGAGGAGAGAGAACTAGTGTTTTACATCATATTCTCTCCCAAACCGATTTCTCTTACACTCTTTATATAAACAAAATGTGGTTTACTAAATGTCTGTAGATAATAATGTAAATGGTAGTGTAAATGTTAAAGTAATTAAAGCTAGGTAAAGGTAGTAGCGCACTGGCTGTGGGAGAGTCTCTTGTCATTTACCCCTTTTATATTCAGCACCTCAGGTCACAATAGTTTATGTTTTTTCGAGCTATACTGTTGCAAAGTGTACTGACACAAGTGCTAGTGTTAAAGTATATATCAACTGGTTGGATAAATGCAAGAGTAAAGATTAAACTAACACTACAGAACAAGATGCACCTGAGGATAATTTAAAAAGAAACAAGACTAAGAGTCAGCCATGCTAGTAGAAGTGTGAGGCTGTAACTGGGCACAGCAATGCTTTGAACTGAATGTCAGCATGCTAACATACTCACAGTGGCAAGGCTAGCACGTCGATGTTTAGCAGGTATAATGTTTACCCTGTTAACCTGGGAGCTAGCATGCTAATATTTGTTTCTTTAGTGGTAAACACAGCTGAGGCTAGGACTGTAAAAGTGTTTTCATTACCGCTTAAATTACAAAGTAATTTCTTGATAATTGATTAATCATTTTGTCAAAAAATGAGCTAAATCAGTGAAAAATGTTAATCCAAAACCCAGAGACATATATCTTACTATCTTGTATGGCAAAGAGAAGTTTAAAATCCTGATATTTGCTTTAATCAATGCTTAAAACTGATGCTGATAAATGTTCTGCCAGTCAACTAAGTGATGAATCAATTAATCGTTGCAGCTCTAGATGATGCAGTTTGGAATGCTGTTACTTTTGTTATGAAGCAAAGCACTGGACAGATTGAAATTTGGCACTAGATTTGGGACATGGCACTAGATGGAAAGTTAAGGCGTCAAGTTTTTACAGTTACTCCTGAGGGGAACATGAATGTCTGTACCAAATTTTATGACAATCCAACCAGTTGTTGTCAAGAAATCTCACTCAGTTTCTCAAATTTGAACCACATGGTAGCACTAGATGAGGAGTCAGAGGATCACCAATGCCATTAGGATTCATCCTCTGAGCACTGTGGATATCTGCACCAAATTTCATGATGGCCCAAACCAAAATTTGCCTGAAAATTTGTCTGTTAGCCATGCCGCAAGCACTGTAAAAACTACACAAAATGTAAAAAATTTAATTTAGAGGTGCTGATTTAAAGGGGGGGAAAAGAACATAAATAACACAAGTTATTGGCAGTGTACATTGTATTCCTGGATCAATGTTGCTGTTATTGAGAAGTCTGATAACAGAAAAAGTTTATCTGTCTCAGTTATCATCTCTAAATATTTGCATTTGGTGTCACTCAGAATAAAAAGGCAAGAACGTTTTTTTTCTCCTGAAATCACCACTTTGAGTGGCTGTTTAGCAGTCACACAGAGTAAACATCCATTGCAGAGGAAGCATAGATATCAATTTTTCCAACAACAGAATCTCTATAAACCAGAGTGCAGTGCAGCCAAAGACATCTAATGCTTTCAATGGGAGGTGTGGCTGCATTCTGGGAACTGGGAATTCAGAAACTGAAATAAAGCTGGCAAAAACTGGCCTGACAGAAAAAGTAAATTATATCACTTCATTATAGAACAACCCATAAAACTGCACTGAATATTTCAAGCTGATTCTAATTGAGTTAAAATATGTTGTTTGGTTGCAGAAATGTAGATGTGACCGCCCTGGAAGGGAGCATGCAAACTTTTCTTGGATTGTCACAGTTTGATAGCTTCTCCCAGTGCTTATATCATCTCTGAGCATGCATAGGAAGCTCCAGCTTACTGTATATGCTTGCTGACGAGGCTTCCATACAGAGTGTTTGTCAGATGATGAACCCCTGTGAGTGAGCCAGCAAGAACTTCTCCCCTTAATAAACCACAACAACATCAGGTCAAGACTAACTTTTTCTAATCAAGGAATAGAAATAGAAAATAGAAAAACATGAGCGTGATAATTTATGTTTCTCTTTTGATTCGACTTTGTTGTACACTTTTACACTGCCCAAATGAGAACACTTCATTTCTTGTACATTCTGAATCCAGCTTGAAGACATGAATGTTATCCCACCATTGTGCGTGAATGTTTTATTACCTCTTGCTTATTGTATGCTGACTCAACATCTAAGGGCTGATGATAATAAATAAAATCTACACAGGCAGCTCGCGTGTGTGAAAAGTATATGTTTCCTATCACCGTGAGCCTCTGACCCACTAACCCACTTAATGCCATACCAGCAGCCCATGGTTTTTGCCATGCAATGCAGCATCTGCTGTTTAGCTCACACCACCTGCTTGCCTATATTTGTACACTCTTCATATACTATATATGTATCTTGCATGCCTCATGTCATAACCACTGAAGTGCCTGCCTAAGTTTGCACACGAGCTGTTTCAACGGTCCAACTGTGGTGGCATCAATAATTGAGTGTGCGATAAAAAAAGAATGCATGAATAGTTTCACTTGAGTCACAACAGCAATAGGCACCCTACCCTCTGTAAACACTGAGTTACATTGATGCATTGGAATGATTGATTGTCCAAGGTCTGATATGTCATCCAAAGCATGAAAAATAACATGAATGTTTTGATTGTTCATGCATGGTGTAGCTGGGTGTGGCTGCTCTGGGTTAGATTACAGCAGAGACTTGTTTGGGACATATTTTCCTCCTCAGCGACTGTAATTAGAAAAGCCTTCCTGCTCCCTTGCTCATACAGCAAACGTGTACTGTAACTATAACTCCTCTGGGCTATTTTCCCAAACTCTTGCCAGACTGTAAATGACTACAACTTGTTTGATTGGCAGCGCATGAGAGCTCAGCATGGAAAGCAAGCTTATGCACAGGACCGGTTGTATTAAAATGCATCCATACTTATTAAGATTCAGAAAGGATTGGCTGATTCTGTCTTTATGGTGCTCTCTGTCTCTTCATTGTTATTGAGCGAAAACCCATTAAAGCTGGGCTAAGACTTGGCAAGCTTGCAGGATGCTGCCAATACAACTCCACTGACATTGTCGGTACCCTTGATACCTCACCCGTTCGCTGGTCTCATGCTGAATGATACGAATATTGGAATTCAAATGATTTCCCCTGGCAAAGCCCAGACACTATCCCAGCTGCAGTTAAACACAATACAAGAGGTGAAACAGCTAAATTGAAAAGATAAAATAGTTTCAGCAGGCATTTTTAGAGACAATAGTGCCAATCAGGATGGGTCCTAAAGGCATGAATGAGAAAAGGGCAATGTCAATGAATTGTCCTACAGTATCCCTCTATACTGGGAGGGTGGGTGGAACACAGCAGCAAAATGGCTGCACAAAAACAGCATTTCTTAGGGCTGCATTAACAACCATATTGCTATTATTGTTCTGCTGCTTCATTTTTAATGCTTAATTCAGTCACCTGCTCTTTGGCTGATCTCAGCAGTGGCGTTCCAAACCAAATGCATGTGTTATAGTTCATTTAGGCCAGTGCTTGGCGGGCCACCAAAACAAATACACTACTCAATGGTGGCAATGGTCCACTATCAGCTAGGTTAATGGTCTGCTTATGTTACCCTGGTTGATTTTTGGCTTACTGACATAGGGGCCTGACTGTTAAAATACCAGGAGAGGTGGTCTGTAGCACCTGATAATGTGGAAAAAGTTCCCACTGAATTAATCAAGAAAGCATGTATTATACATTATATTATACAATATTCTTTCAAACTGGTAATTAAAACATAACAATTTTAAGCAGTGAGTCAGAGGCTAGTTACATTTGATAAAATAAATGACACACAAATTAAAAAGAATTTTGTAATGAATGAGTAAAGAAACATAGCAAATGCAGATGTCTCCATACAGGGGTCACTGAATGACTTGAAGAGCAGGTAAAAGGAGTACTTCAGGTATTATGTGTTAATTCGTGTATGTAGGTATATGTAGTTAGTGTAGTTAGTTTTTTCCTGTCATTGTTTGATTTGTTCTCTAATTTAATTAATATATTTTGTTTTTGCCAGCCATGTTAAGCATTTTAATGGTCTTTTTTTTTCATTTTATCTGTTCTTTACTGCCTTATGAAACACTTTGCCAAGTAAATAAATAAAATCAATACATAACTAACAAATAAAATAAAGTAATAGGTATCAGTGGTGAGGATTACATTCTATGGCCTACTGAACACCTGTTGGGAAGTTTTGAGGTTTTTGCCAGCGCTCAGTGTTTCAAAAACCATCTTAAGCTCATTGTGTTTCCTCTCTTAAAGGAGGTTTTTACAGTTGATAAGTTAGTGTGCCAGGTGACCCAAAGTGGCCTCCAGGTGGTGACCAGCTACAGGCGACCCCAGCAGAGGACATGAAGAAGAACTGGATAGCTGGCGCCAGGCCAGGGGCACTGGAAAAAGATTCACTTTAAAAAGAACAGGAGACCTGACCCAATTTCCCAAAGTCAGAGGCTGAAAAGAAAAGAGCTATAACACTGTAATGGGGAAAAAGGGAAATGGCAGTAATAGTAATTGTGTTAATGGGTTTGTATATATTGATTGTAGTTGTTATAGCTTTTGTGGGAATTTTGTCTTCGTTTTCTTTCATTGATCTTAAACTCCCAAATGCACTGTTGGACTCTTTCCTGTTTCATTTAAATAGTTGTCACTGAGATACACCATTACTGTAATAAAGCATACTGTACATCCTATAACTTTCCATTTTCTTTTTTTTGAAGTGTATCTGTCCAATTAACTGCAAACATACTGAGGCTGAGTCTGTTCATGTACACGTTGTTCATCCAGATGAATTGTACACAGATCCAGTCGTTCAGTGATACAATTTCATGCCTGAGCAGATGAAAGGGTGTGACCATATATTCAATACAAGGTTTATGCTTTTAGATGCTATTAAACCTATTACATTTCTCAGTGAAGTTTAGAAGGGAAGGAAATGTGATTAATTTTCTATATTTTTATGAACCATATACATCAGTGATAATGATTTTTTAATACAAACTGTGCCTTTCGCTGGTCACTCAAACGGAGTGGATAACATTGTCAATTGTCCTTTATTGATTTTCTGGTGAGCTTGCCACAGTGCTGTTGTAACTGAGCATTACTTACAAGGACAAGGGGTGACTTTAGAAATTAATATAAAATAACATTAGTAGTATTAGTAGTGGTATGTAGCCATCAAGTGCATATCAAGACACATTCACAGGACTCCTGTTTGAAAACAAATCAGCCAGGTTCCTTGTTTCCAACAAATTCACAGAATTAATGTTAGCTTACTTAGCTAGCTAGATACATCTGATAGAACGTGCCAGTGACAGTTTTCATTTCAGCTGCAAAACTGACAGTTGCCTGTGTGAAATCAATGACCCATTGTTTAAAAAACTGAATGCAATTCAATTCAATGCAATTCTTCCTCCAGTGTCGCTCTAGATTGATAAGACTGGTAGGTGTAACTAAAGGAGGCAGGGTATAACAAAGGGTCAGTTTGGAAACTGCATGCATCACCTTCTTTTTGTCTCAAAAAATCTCAAATCTTTCATAAATCAGCTCTAGTTGGATTAGCATCCAATAGGAAGACGGGTTAAAGGTCATCACTGGGCAGATTGTGCTTCTTTGAGACAGCTGTGGGAGGTAAAGTGACTTGGCCATTTGTCCTCCTCTTCTTCACCTCCTCCCTGTGCTCCCCTCCGTCCACCAGCCTCCTGCCTCTGGAAAACATGCAGGTCGTTACTACTGTAGCTGAGGAGGAGGTTAACTGGTGTGATGGCGCCTACTTGCAATTCTGAAAACAACTGCAGTCAATAGAGAAGAAACGGCCAAAGAAGTTTTAGTGTTTTTAAGTTTACATGTGAGGCAAAGTGTCCCTTTGAAAACCACTGCTGTGGAAAGCTTGTAGCTGAGATGATAGCCTTTGTAGATGAACCCTGGTGCTGGAACCTGCTCTTACTTTGAATTACAAAAACAAACCATATGAATAAATATGTCAATCATGCAGATCTGACAATATCCCATAATTCCATTGTGCATTTTTCCATTCATGCAAGCAGCTTGCTGGCAGACAAATAAGAATGAATAATCACAGGTGGTTGGAACAGACATTGGCATTCCCAAAGGGCTCTTACAGCCTGAAAACACTGTTATGTGCCACTGCCTTGCAGCATCAGACAGCACCCATGCATCATAACAATACAGTATTGGCACACTCAGGACGGCGATACCGCAAGATGATGTAATGTCCTGTAACATACACAATGACACTCCGAAGAAGAGCCAGACGATGTCAGAATACACCGTTGCTGGCGCGACGCAGGTCACCGGCAGCAGCACAGTGAGGCACCATACTATAGCCTTCACGTGAACAGAACCTAACCAGAATCAGAGGCACAGTCTTGTCTCAGCATCCAGAATAAAATTTAAATTTAGACTCAAGCTGTATGCTAACATTGTCACCATATATATTTGTAAACATGTGATATTTGAAGATCAAGTGAAAATAAGCAAGACGAAATGTAAGGGAAGATTTACTCCAAAGCAGAGAGAGATTTCAGGTTATTTTGTTATAGTGTGTACCTGCATTGTTATAAACTCGTATTTCAGTTTTATCTCTCATGTCTTCCTACCTTTTATATCTGTCACAGAATAATCAAGAAGAAATTTCTGAACCAATGATGAGACTGAAAAGCTTCCCAAAAGTCTGAATTAATACAAAATTAGATTTTGCCTGACCTCTCATAGATATTTCAGCAACGTTCAGCTTATAACCACCTGAACTTTATAATGTCCATCAGAGTGCCATTCCTACATCAGCGTAGGCACCCAATTGCAGGCTTATACACACAGCCCTGCTAAATCAGAATCAGACCAGGCCTGCAACCGGAAATGTTCAGCCTGCCCATAGTAGTGCACAGAACTAATGCCTGAAAAGCTCTAGTATTCACTGGGTTAGTTGTAATGTTGAATGTTGTTGATCATCAACCATGTTTGTCACAGCACCAAAGAAATGACCACTGAACAATCATCACTCTCATTCAATACTACATCATTAATACAACCAATATCAAAGGCCAGAAATATTATTTTGTGTCTGCAACAACAACTTTATTCATTGGTCTAATTGTTAACCTCAGTTCTTCAGAAACCTTGTACATAGTTAGATTATCATTGGTAATGTTATATAATAAACAGGAGCAGGAAAAGTAGCAACAGGCAAATATTGGGGCACAAACGGTTCACTATCAAAATCCCAAGATTTTATAGGTATTCATTTGTTTGTGCCTTACATTGTATTCCCAGATGAAGTTGTTGATGGATGATTAAAACTATGTTCCAGCTGTGTTGCAGATTGCAGTTTCAAATTATAATATCAGATCAAAAATACTTTTTCTATAGCCAACCCTGGCAGCACAACACACAAATACACACACACGCTTATGAGAGCAAATGAGGGGACTGAAGATAGTGCCTGGAAAAATTGTTGTTCTAGTAATAAAAAGCTTGAGCACGATTTTGAAAAGGCCCCATTGTAGCCTTCCATTCTGCTTCCACAGAGGGCAGCATTCCTCCAAATTGACAAAAGAACCTTGGCCAAGTGCTGGACTGGGATTAGATAGAGGAGAGGGAGAGAGAGAGAAAAGAGAGAGAAATAGGTGGGCTCATATAGAGGGGCAGGACAAACTGCAACTGGGTTTTAGTTTCATCCATCCAGAGAGGCAACAGGAGATTACCCCACGAACTGAGGGGAATGAGAGAGACCACAGAATACAAGAGGAGACAAGGACTACACCAAAGGTATATCCATACCTAGGCCCACCCAGGACCCAGGCCACCTCTGCAGGCGTCAACAGATGCTAAATGAGACTCAGCAGCCCTCCCACCCTTTTCCTAAATATAGATTTTAGAGTGATGCACAGATAGAATCATTTTTCAGTTCTGAATTATATAATACATTTCACATAAATTAATACCAGGTCAAACCGGGACCACCACAAGTGTATGTGTCATGGAGTCAAGCATCAAAACCACATTATTTGATGGAATTAAGTCTACGATTAATAAAGAGGCATTACACCTGTTCCTAAAAAGATGCTGCACAATTACCACCAAATCTGATAAACTTTTACACAAAACAACATTTAATGTCTATAGATCTATGACTGATTGGCAAATTTAAACGCTATTAAAATATGTTTAGGCTCACATATCAAATACAGCCGGTAGTAGTGCAGGACTGTAGTCAGCAGGTGTGCTGGAGTACGGTTGAAGAAAAGGAACTTCTTTTTATCATCCACCGCCGAGGAGACAAACAGGAGCCTGTCAATGACGGTGCCAGCCAATGCTGACCTTTATGATTACAACCGTGAAAGCGGAAATCAGATTACATGCTACTGGCACTATGCGCATATCACCATGTTTTGTAGAAGACAGTTTTATGCAGTTTTTTTACCGTCAGCAATACGTTATTAACAGCACAATTTGGTTTTTATAGTAGCGAGTTTTAAAAGTATTACTTTATACAGGTTGCAGAATGTTTATTCCACCCTCTGATCATTGCGGAGAGGTTCAGGCTGCAGGGGCTGAGGCATGTATGTTGATGTATGTTGTTATTTATAATATTCTCCGACATCAAACAACACTGAGCACCTGTCAAAGTAAAAAAGAGGAAGCAATACAAATAAAGCAAAGATTTAAAACTTCCAATGCAGAAACATAATTATGTGCTTTCATAATACTACTGTTAATTTGGGAAGCCTATCATCAGTTCTATATAATGCGCTGTCAGCACCTAGACAAGGAAAAAGATACATACACACACATACTGTATTTATATAATCTCAAGCGGTTAGTCAACATCATTCTGATTCTGACGAACCGCAACTCATTAGCCTATATATATATACACATTATATCAATGTTGTCACGAATTTACCTGATGAAGTTCTAAGAGACCTAACAGGTGAGTACAAGTGCTCACAAAAGGCAAAACACATGGTCTTTCACATCAGTAGATGTAATATTTTCAGCATTGAAGACCAGAAAATCTCCTCACTTTCTTATTTTTAACATGGCCTCAACGAGGTGAGAAGCACCTTTCAGATGAATATTTTCGAGAACAAAACCCATCTCTATTCAGGTAAAATGTATGACTGTCTTCCATATCTCCTCATCACATCCTATACTGTCTCTCACCCAATCCCCAGACTGAAATTCTCTGTCTTATAAGAATACACACTACCACCTGATAATTAACTGAAATATATACTGGGTTGGATAAGATTATCTGGGCAGTCTTATCCAACGAAGAATCAGAATGCACGAAGCATGGTTCCATAAATAAACCTCTTCTTCCTCTTCTCTTTTTATTTGCAGCATATGTCTAGATGACTGTTTGTGTTAGTTTGGGTCCAGTGGGAGACAGCAGGCTGCGTCTGTAGCCCACAGCTTCTCAGCTTGATATTTGGTGTTGGGCTGGTGCAGTTTGTTATCAGCACATATTGTCCCACGTTGCAAGTGTGCTGTTGTGTGCTTTAGATGGTTGGTGTGACTGGATTTCGCTTCCTCCCTCCTTGTTCACTTGCTCACTCCCCATCTCTGTGTGTGTGGTGTGTGTGTGTGTTTGAATATGCTTATTTCAAGCAAATATGTGGGCAGCTGTCAGTTGCTCTGGATGACTCTGTTTCTTGGTGAATATGTTTATTTTGAATTAGTTTGTTTTTGTCTTTGCATGTGTTTTTGACCGTGAGCTGTGCGTGCTGCATGTCTGTTTCTACCATTAGTGTGCCCGCGCTCAGTGTGCGTTAAGTTAGATCAGATTTAGGCTGAGGCTAAGGTGAAAAGTCATGTTAATTCAGCTAATACAAGGTCTTCATATGTATAGTAAGTTAAAATGTGTTGTGTCTAAGTGTGTGTGTGTGTGAGTACATGTGTGTAATCCTCAGTGCGCTCGACAGCCCGACAGCTCTCTCCTCCTCTGTGCAACTCAATAAGCTCTTGCTGCTGTCACTGTGCAGTGGCGGGACGCCATAGCAACCAGCCCACCTTTAGGTGATTACCATGCTCAGCCCTACCTCACCCACCTCCTCCATCAACACCCATGGTGCATGGAGGAGGAGGAGGAGGGGGTGAGAAGGAGAGGAAGAGAATAGCTGGTTTCAACAAAATATTTTACCTCAGCATCTCTCCCTCTCTGTACAAGATTAGATAGGGTAGTTTTTTTTTTCTTTTTTTGCAGATATCTTGTCTGATTGTCAGACAGTGGTGATTCTGCTGCTTTCACTGGAGAAGAGGCAAAGTAAATGATGTTCAGTTGTATATGCTTTGTAGCTTCTCTGAGCCTGCAAGGCAAATGAATCACACTGGAGTCAACCAACAGAGAAAGTCAATTTGGCTTATCTTGGTGATATTGACTGTATTTGAATACCAAAGCCCTGTATCACACACAATGATTCATTCCATTCCACAACTCTGATGGTTTCTGACCAGGCCAAAGTTCTCTAAGATGATAAAGAAAAACTCAAAAAAACGTTACATTACATCTAAGAGTGTGGAGTATAAATTACACCATCTCTGTAAAAAAAAAAAAGCACCAATCTGACCTCCTCTCTCCTCATAGTGACTGTGATAGCTCAACTCAGGCTCTGCTACTGATACTCACCATTTCCAATCTTAAATCTATATACTCACCACATGAAACCCTTTGAGATTATTTCAGTGTAAAGTAACATGACCAACCAGAATTGCTTAAAAACAGAGTGAGCAGCCCATCATGACTAAATAAATGTCATGGATAGCACAAACACAGATATTTATAATTACATGGCGCACACTGGCTGATACCCAATCAGCTTAATAAAGTCAATATTGGCACCAGCACCAATCAGATTGGTGCATTCCTTCTGGGGACTGTGTTATCAAATACAGCAGCCTTTGGCTGATCAGGTAGGTAGCATTCCACTCTGTGACACTCTACAGCAGCAGCAAGTTGATAGCAAAGATGTGTGAGAAAGGCTGTGCTTTCCAAAGCTTGGAAGATTCCCCAGCTAGTGATGTGTGATACTTTTGGCTTATGCTTGATTTTATTGCATTAAAATACAGACATGGTGTGAAATACATCTTGTAAGTGTGCTGGCTCTGTTTTGAACAGAACTGTCAACTAGGACAGACGCCACCTGACAAAGCCAAAGATCAAAGGTGATTTATGGATGTGTTCTCCACCACACAGATGGATATATTAGTGATTTATTACATTACAGATACTAAAGTTAACACTGCTACCAAAACTGAATTGCTTCTTTATTTCCTATTTTTTCTTAAACACAAAGTGCTATACTAAATCCAAACGAAGCTGCTGGGAATGCATCACAAAAGAATGAGCTAAATAAATCATTCACCATTACGACTTTGTTGAAGATATAAACTCAGAGAATTCTAAAACCCCAAATCACAAGACTTTTTCTTACAACTTGATCGTCTCAGGTTAGACTCTCTGCTCCTCACAAGTCCATCATCTGTATTTATTTATTTATTGTTTCCATGATTGGCTTCAATCCATGTATTGAATATGCAGATTTATGAATTCAGTCAGTGAAAGATAGCACATGCAGCCATTAAATGTCAGTATTTCATTACTACAGTCATTTTCTGGCCACTTGCCAGTTTTGTATGGTCCTTGTTGTGACACTGGGTTCTATTTGGCAGTAAAGATTGACTTTTTATGACTGAAGACAGGAAGAGGGGGCTTCCACCACAAATGGAACTGAAGCTTTTTTGGTTAGCAACAACTCTGTGACTGGGAGCCACTGGAAAATGTGGTCTTAGTTTTTGTAAACATCAGTATGATCACTGGAGTAGAGTAAAAGCCGCTAACTGACCATGACTTGAGTTGTTTACAGTTATGATATTAAGACACCACAGTTCTTCACATAGAACCTTCCACTGGTACCAGTTTGTCTCTGAGAGTAACAGCTGAAGAGTCAAATTCTCCTTGTGTGCTTACAAACTCCCACTACCTTCTGTGCCTTCTCTTGATTCTCGCTAAATGAGGAGATGACATCAGTTGGAACACAAACTCCATCACCAAATCACAAGTTCGATGGTTCAGCCAAGTGTCAGTTTGTGTGTTACTGTGATGCTTGTGTCTGCATCTGCACTCTGAGTCGTAAACCACACAATTAAAACAATATCTCAGGCTGGGAGAGAGAGGGATTGTCTGTACTTTTTATTAATGCAACATGACTGAAATGTATGCATACTTAGGTACATAAATAATCCATGAGCACATTCACACATGTGTATTTATATACATGCACACAAACTGTTACAACTATGCCAGGGCTTAGGATTATGTTCCTCATGGATGTATACTTGCCCTCCATATCTTCTGCATACATAAACCTGCTGTCACTGCTCCACCTCCTTGTCTTTCTCTAAGTATGCTGATTAGGATGTGCTCCATAGCGCCTGACACAGCGCCATAAACTAACTTAGAGACACCTTAAATCATCTCCCCTGGAGTGCTTACTCCCTTTTGACGCTGCCAAATGTCTTCTGCGCGTAATCTTTTACATAAAGATTCTAAAGCTGCCTAGAGTTGGACCTGATTTGTAGCTTGTGTTGATGCTTTAAGCGTTGAGTGACTGTGCCGCCACAGACATCTAAATGCATCTAACAGCAGCAGCTTAATCTGGCAGCCAGATGAGAGTTTGCTGGATCGTTACCCAGGCCCCTAACAACCAAAAATGATGCTTCTATAACAAAACAGCGGGATAAGTGGGTTTTCATGGGGTTACAAAGAGTAATTTGTGACTTTGATACAACTTCACTACCTTGATGCCTCATAAAACAAGACACTGCAACTTGTAAATCATACACCTTAGTCATGGCCTAAGAAATAAAGGCTTCTCAAAATGCTCATTTCTGTTGCACTTTCTATTAATTTTTTTATCAGACTTGCCAGAGAAAGGCATATAACCTCGATATGTCTTGATTGGAGAAGTTATGTTACAGTGTGGCATTAGAGAAACTCTCAGTGTGAGCACATACCTCCTGCTGTCAAGTCTCAAACCAGTGGCATTTCCCAGAACAACAACTCAGGACTGAGAGGGGTGGTAAACAACAGGGTAGACACAACAACGGTCCGCTTTGAAAACCCTCCGGTAATTCTGAAATGACACAAAGGGTCTCTCGCCGCTCGGCTGCTTTTCCACAACCACAGAGAAAGCTTGTGCCCGCTGGGCTCGACTGCCGGACCTGCCGTGATGCTTATCGACTGACACACTGCCGTCAGGGGGTAAAGAGCTGGGTGGCAGGGGCACGAATAGGTCAGATAACAGCCAGCGACGTGGTGTGGGGCATGAGCATGGATGCTGCATGGTGGGCAGCTTGTGGAGGGGCTGCAGAGTTAACATGGCAGGAGAATTCTTTTCTTTGAGAGTGGTGGAGATCTTTTTACTTTTTGTTCAGTTGTATGTCACTATACCTGTCTTCATGTAAAACCTTTGCAGCTGTAGCTGATGAGAGCATTGTTCAGAATGACTCATTTGTCCAGTCATAGCTTAGCAACCATAAATAGGCAAAGCAGACCTATTAAGCTCTGAATTTCTCCACATACCAGAGGGGGTGTGCACAGGGCTCTAAAAAGAGTGATACTTTATGTAGGAGTTAGGTTGCTGTCCTTTTCGAGACAGGTTTTTGTAGATTGTAATAGATTGCAGGTTGCAGACAAAACCTTTTGTCTTTTTCTGTCACCTTTCTCCCCCAATAAAGAGCAAGAGCGGGTTACCTCATTAATTAATAGCAGTACATATACATGTTCAGCACTGCTACATCCACTGTGTGGAGGCCATGTTACTCATTTATGAGAGTTTAAAATAACAAAATGCAGCTCTGTTTTGCTCTTTGGTATATCTAATGCTATGTACTTGCATTAGATAGCATTACGTTACAAATACAATTTTATCACATTTTCATTGATAATGTTGTACTGTATGTTATACTAGGACTTACTAACTCTACCTTGCAACACAAGAACAATGCTGCTACTGTATTTTTATTTCTTTAAGATGGATCATCAGCTTATAGACAGACTTTTATTCTGGTATCATGTATATACAACCCAGTTCATATAACCACAAACAAGCTTTTGGTTTTGAAACAAATCAGGTGGAAACAGTAAAAAGTTAACTAGAGGCAGTCTGCAACAACCCCATGGGGGCTTAGCAGTAGCATTAGGTGATAGACTAGCAACAGTTGTCATTTCAGCTGACAAAATCCATGGTTGTTGACTAGCAATGAGAGGTCTGCTTTTGTTTTGATGTGAAATCTAATACCTGTTGTTTAAAAAACACATTATGGTTTGCATGCGGAAGACAAGATTGATAGGTATAACTAGGGGTGGGGGGGCAAGGCTTGTTGAACAGTCAGTTGCCTACATTAGTTTGTGAAATGCCTCAGAGAGACATGTCGGACTGGAACTTCTGCAAAAAAAGAATTGGGACACATTTTGTTATCTCTTAAGTATAAACAGGGAATACAGGGAGAACAGTACACCTGATTGCCAACAAATGTTTACTTTCAGTCAAACTGATGGTGTGGTCTTAATCATGAATACTGAACAGGTTTTGTGCATCGCTCCAGATGACAGCCTCAACCAAATGCCTTACATTTAAATGTAAATGTAAACAGAGAAGGAAAGTGACTGGTCAAGCAGTGGTTTGGAAGATAAACACAGACATGATGCGAGTCAGACGTTATGTTTCATAAACATTTCCAAAGGCTGTCCTGAGGAGATAAAGAGTAAACAGTGGACAGGCATTATGAATGCTGTAACTGTGAAATAGTCAAGAAAGTGTAAAAAATAAATGCTGAATACGGTGTGTATGGAAGAGGAAACAATAAAGGATGTGGACAGACATGCAATTAATAGACCTCTGGGGATAGTGTAGTAATCCTGATGACAGAATTACACGTTTGAAATCATCAGCGTTTCACATTAGTGTACATGGATTTAAAATTAGTCGGCACAATTAATGGGAGATGTATGTGACTGAAAAATGGCCTCAGGAGATTTAGATGATCACTGGCAAAGATAAGAACAAGTCCCACCGTGTTGGAATAACAAAAAAACAAGTGTATATATAACTGTGTGTGCATGTGTGTATCCATGTATTTGTGTGAGCAATATTTCCAGTCCAGTGGATTTTATCTCATCTCTGACATTCTGGTTCAGAGCTGCTCTCCTGCTGCTCTTTTGATCTCCTCTTCCCTTTCTGCTCTGACTCCCACTCGCTCTGACCTCCGGGGACTGTCTTTCTGACTGCGGGCCCGATGAACACTGCGTGAAACTGGGGATCCGAAGGCGGTGGGCAGAGCCTGTAGCCTGGGGGGTCACAGGCCAGCAGGAGGGACTTTAGGGGCTTTAGTCAGGACAATGGACCAAACTGTAGTCACGGAGGTGGGAGAAGATGACAATGGGGGAAGGGGGTTTGAGGCTTTTGCTCTGTTGACAGTAAATGTGTGGTGCATTTCCTGAAGTGATATGAGTGATTGAGCAAGGTTGCTGTGTGTCAGATTTGCCTGAGGGGTTTTTGACTGCTGGTAGCCGATAACTTGTGTTGATTTTCACTTGACAACTTTTGTCTTCTGGGCATTTTGGCTGGCTATAGTAAAGTCAAAAGGTTCTGCTCTGATTGGTTCATACTGCTCACTAAATTTCATAGTAAAAGTTGTAAACATTATTTTACATTTATGAGAAGAACAACACCACTTCCACAGATATTGGATTAAAAAGATATCTTTGGCATGAAGATACCCACACCGTTATCTAGTCAGATTACTGTAGCTTGATGTGTCATTCATTAACAGCACTAATGCTTAACTTGTCAGCACAATTATGCATGCTGTTAGGTTATTTGAAAAAGCATAGTTACATTACATGAGGTGAAAAACAACCAGAAATGAGCATTAATGAAGACAGTTATTTATTTTGATCTTTGTCAGTCAAAATGTTAAAAAACGGATACCACACCCATTTACAGTATATATGAATAGGCTGATAGGCTCTATGATGGCAGGTGCAGTTAGCCTGACTAGAGTTATTGACATCTCAAAACAATGACAATTCCACAAGTAAAATTACATCAATACTAAAAACTGTGGATGTACAGAAACAATAATGCATCATATACAGTATATCAAGTATATCATAAAAATTTCAATTAGGCTATGTTATATGAAAGGAAACAATATACTGTACATGATGAAAACCATGGGAAAGATATTTAAACAGAAAAACATATAACCATATATTTACATAATATCATTTCATATTATCAATATCATTTCATTCATACTGAATTAGTCCCCTTGGTGCTATATGCATTAGTGTAAAAATGTAAAAACTCTCCTTAGAAGAAGGGTATATTACCTCCTTGTCTTGAGGTATTAAAATAGCTAAGTTCCAGTGTTTCTCAACAACCTCTGAAATGATACACTGTTGTACGCATGTGCATTAGCCAACTATACTACTATCACACTCTAACCAGTCACCATTACTCTTAACTATAATAACTAGACTCCAGCACTAGACCTGGTGCTGTGAAGGAGAACTGATCTAATAGCAGCTCTGAACACTAATGTGTGGATGTGTTTATGATGCTGCCGTGGCAAAGGTCTTTAATTTTCCTATACCCACTGTAGGCCAACATGACATGACATGATTCCCACTTTGAGATTATTATTTCAGTTTTTCACCAACATCTTTTTCTTAATTGAGATGGAAAAGGCTTTGACAAAAGGAGTTTCATCTATGGTTTCAAAGACTGACACCCTGACTGACTGATATCTAGCATTTAATAAAGCTGATATTGGGCAGATATATCAGCAAATCGGTCTATAACACAAGTTTTTGGGAGGTTATTTGCATGAGCTTGTGTGTGTAAGTGTGTCTGCTCAAGCAAAGGATTTGGAGTCGGTGTGCATGATTGGCACACAATGCAGATGTGTGGGCAGCAGATGCCATCTGGAGAAAGCGGAGTGGGCTGGTAGAGGGAGGGAATGGGGGGAGGGGGGTGCTCCGCCACTCTCCCCCTCAAAAAAAAAAAGCTTCTGGTTTGACAGGAAGATAAAGGAAACGATGGGAGTGTAATCAATCAAAAACACTGTGACACAAATAAAGAAGACAAGAGACACAACCCACCCACTCACACCCTGTCCCGACCACCATCACGGTCCGTCATTGTTGGTCCGTGAAAAACTTTACAACCATTGGTCGAAAAGATCAAAAGCGTCCTTCCAGGTCCCTCTCTGGCTATTTAAGGTTGCCAGGCTTGTTGTCAGGGGGAAAAAAGTGCCTTTCATCTGGGGATGTAGTTTTGGACAATCGATGTTTGGAGGAAAATTGGCCAATTTCGGTAGAGCACCACATGCTTTGTCTGCTTCATTACGCCAGTTGAGAGGTAGTAGAGGAAGTAGTACTGGGTCCCAAGAGAGCCTCATAAACCCACACACACCTCTTCATCTTGTCCCAAATCAGCATAATTCTTTGATTTCCTTAAGCAATCCAAGATCAGGACTCCACTGCTGCCCTCTCAGACCAGTTGTACGTAAAAACAATATTCTCTCTCTTTCTTTGAGTGGCATCTGTGAGGGTAAAACAAAGCCACACTATGTCTGTTGAAGCATTAGAGACAAAGGCAGGGTTTATTCGCAGTGAGCTAACCCTTATGAGAAAACTTCTCAATGTTTCCTTGTATGGGCAGAAATAAATATATTGTAGCCAAGTCTTGGAAGCCTGAGGTTGGTGTGACAGCTACAAAAAAGCATGGGAACTGGAGCGCTAGGGATCTGCCAAACGTGGATACTTAGAGGCTACAGACTATATTTCCACACAAAGACACATTCATGTATATATGAGGCTGTAATGAGATGAGAGAAAAATGCATTCAGACACTTGCTGAGAGTGAGGAACACTTCTCAAAACTGTCTCACCATCACACACAGGCGAGACACTTTTTTGATTCCTAAGATGGAATTGTGTTTTGACTTTCCACTCTTTCCACAGTTGATAAAGATCCAATGACTTGCCCAAGGACACTTTGGCATGGTGGATGCTTTCCAGCTGAATTACTGTCTCTGTAATTTGTAAAAGGCCACGTTCCTCTCTAAGGGAGACATAATATTATATAGGTGCTGATTGTGGATGTGGAAACCTATCTGTAGTTGGTGGCTGCAGTGTTTGGGGATGCAGAATGCCCTAACCTGCCCACACAGTGACAACCTCCTCTGCACATCATTGAAAGGTTGCCTCCTGGCCATTGAGATGGGCACATCTCATGGGAGCAATTGAAGACCTGTGTAGGAGGACATAAAAGAGAGAGAGCACTCTGGGCAAAACCCCAAACCTGGACACAGCTGGCTGTTCTCAAACACGGACAATGTAGCCTTTGTTTGGGGAAAAACTGCACATCCATTCCTGTGCATCATTCACCTTTGGAGCTGCAGATCACTTCGGACAGATGCCTGTGCAGGTTCCATCATAAATACCCATAAAACCGTAATAATATAAGAATAATAGCAAGTGACTAATCCAATACAAGCTCGCCACCGATCACAAAATTGCATTGTCAATTTCACAAAGTGCAATACCATGTAATGTTAGGGAGGTCATGCTCATGCTTGTTCCTTAATCCAATTTTGGAGGCAGAACAGGCGTCAATATATCCGCTAGGTGGCGACCTTGGTCTGATGCGGCTCACCTTGGACAGCGCTGCGCTTGACTGGAGCCAGACTACATGCAGGATCAGCACAGTGTGACTGCTGAGGATCACAGAGGACAAAAACTGACGCATTGAATTTTGTTATGGTGGCGGCAATATATAGTTGAGGAGTGGTGCTTTTTGTGTCGGTCGCAAAGCGTGTAGCGACTGAAGCAGATATCACCTTAAACCTCTGTGGTCGCATGTTGAGGCACCGCGCGCGTGCACACACACTTTTTCACTATTGACTAACAAGACATTTCCACCCGCAGTTTATTTTTGTAATGTCAATCGGTGACTCAGACTCACAGTGAGTTTTACATCGCCTTTGTACCTGCGAGGCAAATGTCGTGGAGAAATGCCAATCACACAATCACCATCCTCGGGCCTTGTCTCTGACCATAGCGTCCACTGATAAACGAGTGAGTTGTTAGGTGTGCATGGGGGCAGTTAATGATTATTTGCCCCTTCCTTTTTTCTCCCTGTTCACTGTGTTTCCTATATGATTGATCGGCCCAGTCAGGAGCCATTGACTAGACCTGCCTCCTGAGCAGGCAGCCAGCAGTCTCCCCGTCTGCCTTCAAACCCATATTCCATCGGGGGAAAAGAGAGAGAGAGGAGAGGGAGGAAAGGAGAGAGAGAAGGACCCTGGGAGAAGAGCAAACGAAAGAAAAAGAGGGTGAGAAAACGGAACAACGTAGCTGGCTTGGTACCCATGGCAGGGATTTTGGTTCGAAGTACAATTTTTCTCTTGTTTTGGGATATCTACATTTGTTTCGCTGGCACGGAGACTTCTAAAAATGAAGGTAAGGTTATTGGGAGAAAAATAACTGCTGCGGACTTCATCTGACCTCATTCTCCACTCCAGGTGGCAGCGTTTGCGCTGCGGAGCCTTACCGTGGCCCCAGATGTGAGTGTGCGTGAGCTGCGATGAGTTAGCGATGGAAAACACCGACGGTCTTTACGCAGCGACTTTTGCGGGGTTTGCGTGAACGAAACTGGAATGAGAAGTGGCTGCCCAAATCCGGCATCGGTTGTTTTGGTCTCGCCTGGGGCCTGATCGCGCCAGCCGCCGGAAAGGCTGGGGTGGCCAGGACGCAGCCCCGTGCTGCGTGCCGCGTTGTTTGAGAGAGAGAAGGTCAAGACGATCTGTTTGTTCAAGAATCGGTTTAATGCTGCGTGTAGCATCAACCCCATGGACCCAGAATAGAAACGAGGGGAATTGCTGAGTCAGGGGAGACTACAACCGGCGCATCGTCCGACTGAGCGGAAGTTTTTATTTATCAATATCAGAGTTGTTCACAGCGATCGTCGTGCTGTCGGCCAGTCGTATTTTAGCTGGAAATGATTATGAGAAATGAAAAGAAAATCATTCTAAAAGTCAATAGAAGCAGATCTGAAGAATCTACACCGAATTAAAGAATAGTTTGCGGCGAAACGATCTCGGTATAAGCCAGCAGGCATATTGCTTGCTGAAAAGCGACCAAATACCAGTGCGTTGTACCCGGAAGGAGCACGGTGTGTCCTGCACAAAACAATGTCTCGAAGCTAGGGTTCAGGAGGTGCCTGCTCGGTCCCAGGGCGCAGTAGATCTAGTTTCAAAATGTTCGGCCTGGATATACACAGATACAATAGCTTTGTTTATTTACAAACACAGTTAAATGAAACACTTTGTTTAAAACAATTCATCTGATTTCTAAAGTTCGTCCTCCGTAGACCTGCGTTTTCTGTTCTGTTGTCCCGTTTCGGTGTGAGCCAGGCTGTCCACAATGATGCATCACGGGCCCAGCCGATTTCCAAAATGACACAATGATTTTAATTTAAAATGGAGCAGTTCGAGCGTTGCTGCACAACTGAACGAAGCACAGCCTGACCTATGAACAAATCAAGTTACTTCTTACTGGCTGAGGCGAGGTGCTTTATTTTGGCTTTTTTCAAGGAACTGACAATGGTTTAATGAAAGTGCTATGTGTCAAATCATTTGAAATAAGTAGAATTATTGCAGTTTCAAACATTTGTGGAAAGTGCTCATACTGATATAAGACAAAATAATATGTTAAGCTACTATGGTTTTATAATTGGCTTACTAAAATGCTACCATTCTCTGTGTTCATTTCCTTAGCATGGGGCCCCAGCAAAAAATGTTCTCCTTTGTATTATATTTCATTAGTTGAGATGAGATCATTCATATTAACTAGCAACAGGTGTCATTTAAATGCCTGGAAACAGGTGATTTGTATGTTTGATTTATCACAGACTGAACTGTCTGAATAAAAGCTGGCTCTCCTAGTTTTTTAAGTGATTATAAAAATAAAGGAGGTTTTGATTTTGGTATCAGATTGGAAAATGACAAAATAGTAAAGATCAACAGTGTCAAATGCGCTCAGTAAATTTATTTACATTTTCTTAGTTTGCCCGTTGATAGGCACTGTTGTTCCACAATTTTAACACTCAATGGAAATGAAGGAACTGCAGAGCTGGAAAAATGTGGAACATGGTGTAACAACTCCAGGAACATCTTGGAGAGAAAAAGTAAAGATTAAATCTTAAATTTTGTTGATACTGTTTTCCATGATTGCAGACTTGCAGACTGCATTGGTGCTTGTCTTGTAAAACAGATTCAGTAAATCCATCAATTTCATACTGTTGCCCTCCTATAAAGCCATGTCTCTCCAAGTATCAACTTTAAATAGAGTACGAGATATTTAAGCGTCCATAAAAAAACATTTGGTTTCAGGTTTTCATTGGACAATTATACACCACTCGCTAAATAGTATATTATGTAGATTAGAACAAAGTTTGTATTTATTCCCTGCTATTAGTAGGTAACAAGAGGTAAGGACAGTTTGCATGATGTGATAAGATAGATGTTCTTACAGTGCAGCTAATATGGTTGTCAGCTGGCATCAGCAATATCTACTGTATGCTGTGGAAGTGTTAAGAGGAGGTTGAAAAGGATCACATTTCTATTTCTCCTCTCCTCTCCTCTCCCTCTTCTTTTTGAAAGGCATCCTCTCTTTGAAGCCTGCGATGGGAAGAGGGAGCGATTAAAGCAGTCAGCAAGCAAATTAGCATGTCAAAAGGCCCTGAATCAATACCCCAGCTCTCTACCAACACAACCCTGCAGTCCTTTCACCCCCCTCTCCCCTCACCCTCTATCCATCCCTGTCGTGTCCCCATTCCTCCGGCTGTTTCCCTTCTTCTCCCTCCATTTTCTCCTGCACCCCTGCACACTCTCCCTCTTGCTCTCTTGCCCCTCTCTTTCTCTTGCACTCACTTTAAATTTTTCTTCCACCTCTTCCCTCAAAACCCCGTTCTCTTGCTCAGCTGACAGACGGAGAGAGAGGAGGCAAGGTTTGTAAAGAGAGATGGACAGATGTATAGGCAGAGAAAGACGGATAGGGAGAGAGAAGTGGACAGTGATCAAGTGGGCATGGGTGGACTGTTTCAGAGAGAGGGAGAGGTTATGAAAGAGAAAGAGGGCCTCTGCCACCTTCTTTGTGCTGAAAGAGAGGGAGAAGAGACCTCTCTTGCCAAGAAGAGCGGAGGAGATGGAGATGAGGAGGCAGGGAGGGAGGTGGAGAGAGAAAAAGAGACAAAAAACATGGGGGGAAGTGAAGTGGAAAGAGATTTAGTTCCAGTCTGGCAACCATGCTTTTTCTACACTTCATCCACCGGTTCACCATTGCGCGGAAATCCCTTTGATCTGGGGCAATGTGTTACTGATCGCGGGGACTGGGTGTGTGTGTGTGTGTGTAAGTGTGGACAGACAGAGAGGATGTGTGCATCTGAACCATTATCTGTCCTATATTTATTCTGTGCATCTGTCACAGCAGGCGTATCGCATGTTGTATCATAAACTTCTATTAACGTTCCAATCGCGTTGCGCGATCTCAGCCCGGAGACAAAGCATCCTAGCAGCTCTCCAGATGGACGGCCAACTCTCCCTCACTCTCTGACAATAGGAGGCTGATTGCAAACACCTTGAAAATGTTTTATCTCTCCTTCTCTCTTTCTCCTGCTGATTTCTATCTTAAGCTCCCTCCATCCTGCCAGTAGTAGGTGGTCTTTTCTTCTCTTTTGTCGTCATCTGTTTTCTCCGGGGGCGCAGAGTTCAGTGGCCAAATCAAAGGCTGCTCCCTTGCAATCAGTTAGGGGTTATGACAAAAAGCCTTGCAATAAAGGCCTGCTCTGTAATCTGATTGGCCCTGAGACTGGACGCAGTGTCCATTTTAATGAGCTAAGATCCCCTTTTTCTAATCACAGTGGTGGAGGAAATGGCACACTGGTTCATTCTCCCTGGAAAGAAAACACACACACCCACACACAATTAGAATATGTGAATTGTATGTAAGAAGAAAGAGGAATACATGCAGATTGTTGCAAGGACACAGTTTGTGGACATCTGTCAGCTCAAAGTGGGAGGAAGTTATTAGGGCACCCAGGGTTCCGGAAGTAAAGTATAGATGAGTTTGGGGCATTTTCAGGGTCATTTTCCAACTCACCAGGCTCATTCATCATCACAAAAGATGAACAAGGTCATTAGAAAATAACCAGTTAGCTCATAAAGAGTTGAAAGTACAAGCTTGTGCACATAAAATCATAAGGGGAGAAGTGGAATATGACTTCTAAGAGGCATTTAGGTAAGAACCATTCAGTCACAGAGCAAAAAGTTTCTAAGTTTATGATTCGTAGAAACCTGAAAATATATTCAACAAAACAATGTCTGAGGCTTATGGGTAAAGTATTTAGACCTATCCACCGTGCTGAAAAAATAGGGCCATAGCATAAATCTATTGGGTCATTCAATTATCAAGATGTTTCTATTATATCACTATATTATGTTTGTCATTTACATTACTATGTTACTCCAGGGCTTCGCTGCCCCCAGCCAAGAAACGGTCTGGCACATAAACCCCTATAAAACCCCCTGTTTCCAGTCTTTATGCTAAGCTAAGCAGCTGCTAGTTGTAGGCTTGTATTAAGTATATGTACGTGAGAATGATATCAATCTTCTCAGCAAGAAAGTGTATTTCTCAAAATATCAAAATATTATAAGTGAACTCTGAAATGGGTTTGTACATTGGGAATCACTTGACACCTCTCCTTGTACAGAACTTTGAGATCGGGTGGTTGACCCCTTGCTGCGACTACATGTATATGCGCGCCAACATGCAAACTACATGTGTATCAAACGCACCGTGGGGTTGCCTGTGAGGTGTAACCTCTCTGCAGGACAGCTGAAATGTAATTTGGCAATGTGGAGGTCTCGCAGCACCAGGGAATCTGAAGCTACAGATCTCCAGCCAAAGGCAGAGGTGTGTCCGTGCTAAGGCACGTCTTTGGGATTAGAAACCTTGATCCTTCCTGATCCGCAGCGAGCTGTCAAATACTGCTGGAGGAGGAGGAAGGAGGGAAAAAAAAAAAACACTGTCTCTTGAAGGCTTGCAGCATGGATAGGAGGAATGTGAATGAAGAGGAGAGAGAAAACATAGAAAGACAGATAGGACAGAGCTGGAGAGAAAAAGAAGTGATTGAAATGAAATGGAGGCGAGGATGTGTGTGACAGAGGGAGTGTGTGTAGAGTAAAGGAGAGAGAAAGATGAATTGACTCCTGTCTGGTGGCCCTGACAAATGGCTGGAGATGTGAAAGGTGAAGTGGGGGGTTATGGGTACAGACGGTGATCGCTCTTTGAACAAGCCTAGTGTGGTTGTGTCACGACCTCCGGCAGCTGCGGTTGATGTTGCCGTCAATATCACTACCTGTGTGTATTGTAGAGCAGGTTCACCTCACTTTGAACTGGTTCATTAGAACAATTTTCTACTGAAGAATTAGTCCCTTTGAAAAACTGCAGATACCACATTCTGTAGATTAGCCAGATTAATGGGTAACCTACAGAAGATACCTGTTAAGCAATTTAGATGGCGAAAGAACCACATGTTGCTGCAATTTAGGTCCTTTGTGTTTGGTGTGTGAAGATACAATATTGGAAGTGATAAGCAAGAGAACAAAGGAAGCCATGAACACATTTTTGGCAGCTCTGCAGGGCAGCATCACTGACAAAGCTGCCAAGTGTGGAGCATCAACCTAAGTGGCGAAAGAAACCATAAAGATAAGGAGAGATAACAGAAAAGGCAGGAAGAGAGCAGTGTGCATACTTCGAGTGAAAGAAGCTGAGGCCAAGAAATACAAAACATAACGCAGAAACTCGACTCTGGCCCTCTTCCAGTGGTGCCCACACACTTGCTTCAAGGCTTGCTGTGCATTTGAGTCTCAGGGCCCTTTTGTTTGCCTCTTCCCATCATCACTGTGCCTGCGTGTCTGTCCTCACATCAAAGCTAAAGGCTAAAACGTTACACATTAGCAGAGTAACCCTGTCTAAGCAGCAGCCATTAACCCCAGGGTCTTGTTACAACCCCCCCACCCGCGCCACCCCCCCACCCCACCCACCCCCAGGTTCAACTAGCCTGGGGTTAGGGAGGGCAACGCGTACACCCTGCAACAAAGTCTGTGGATGCACGTACATGCTACTAATTTAGGAATGCACACACACATACATCATGCAGAGCCATAGCATGCAAAAAGGAGCTGACACAGTTTTAAGTCAGAAGGGGCATCGCTTCCATGACAACAGTGACCTCGATCCTGTTTCAAGAAAGAGAAAGAGTAGGGGAAAGTGGTCTGGAGCGAGTGAGGCCTGAGTGACACTGGGAGAGGTCAAAGGTTAAAGCAGTGACAGCCACAATGGAGACCAGCAGACCGTCGTTGGGCTGACATGAGCTGTTGAAGAGCTAGTGACCCAGGAAAGTTTTTATGTACCCTGCCGGAGTGCGCACACACACACATACTCACACAGTGCATATGACTACATTTAGGCACACACAATGCAGACACAATAGTGTTCACGCCGTTCTCAGGGACGCACGCCCTCATGCACACACGCATGCACAATAGAAGGTGTTTTGAGGCCCCAGACAGGCTGTCGTCTGGGAGCTACAAGTAGATAACCTAAACAACCTAAAAATACCTTCCTTTTCACCCGTAAGTCGAACCTTTCCAACCCCTCCTCATAACCCACCAAGCCGCTTCTTAGAAACAGATGAGGTTGATGTTAAACTTGCCCCTGAGACCACAGGCAACTAGGTAATTAAAGTTTTGTATGTGTGTTTCTGCACACTTAAGTGTTGACAGATGAGTTTAAGCATTGATTCAACATACTGTATGTTACATGTATTCAATCATCTGAGTCACTCCAGGGTTGTAGTAGAGCCACCTAGACACACTCTTCAGGTTGATGTTAATATTTTTGTGATTAATTTATCATTATGGCATCATATGTAATCATATCCAAGTGGCCACATGATAGATATTCATATTTAGATGTTTGGGTTGTTTGTCCTCCTCAACTGCATGGGCTTGGTTTCCCATTTTGTTTCCATATTTATCTGGATACGAGGCTACATGATATGGAGGTAAAGGTTAATTGTGGCTTTAAGGTGTATGTGATATGGCTCTGTGGTAATGACATCAGACTCTAACCATTTTTCTAGTACAATTGTAGCCACCTGAGGTAACACACCTGTGGAAAGCTGATCAGCATGGATGGAAATATTGAAACTGATAATAAAATATAGTCTTGAACTAGTCATACTGTAATTAACTAAGCCAGCGTGAGAATATAAATACATAAAGTTGTTTTTTTAAGCAAAAATGACAAATATTTTCTAGTTACAGCCTCTCAAATGTAAGAATCTGCAACTTTTCTTCATCCTTATCTTAAATAGTAAATTGAATATTTTTAGATTTGGTATTAACACGCAACCTTGGGCTGTAGGAAATTGTGATGGGAAATTTTCCACTATTTTCTGACATTTTATAAACTAAATGAAAATAATAGATGAACCAAAACATTATTAGACAAATTAATCAATTATTAAAATGAGGTTAGTTGCAGGCCAAATAGTAATTAACACTGGGTGATATTAACATTGAACTAATGAGAAGATCTACTTTATTTTTCATTTTATTGAGCTGTGACACTCACAGAAACTCAAAACATCAAACCACATATAATGTAGCTATAAAAACCTGTAAAGGACAGCACTTAAGATCAAGAAGAACAGAACAGTATATTTTTGATATTGCAAAAAATCCACACAACGTATGTTGGGCAAGAGTGATTAAAAGTGCAATTAACAAGTAAACAAAATGTGTATTGTAAATGTTGCATTGTGGTGGATCGCAGTGATTTGTTATGCATTTGTAGTGCTACTGCACGACACGTGGTTTGTACTTGTTTACAGAATTGCATGAGGCCCCAATGAGACTGCCTCCCTATCGCTTCCCCTTCCTCTTCACCTATTCTTAGTGTGTGTTTGTGTGTGCTCTCCTCACACATCCTCCCTTTTCCTGTCCCATTCTCCTTGACTCACTCCGGGTAGAATGGTTTAGTTCTCCCAATTGTTTAGTGGTGTGTGCCCATGTGAGTGTCCCCTCGCACAACAACATTAGCATACTCACCCCACCTCTCTGCCTCTTTTTTTCCATAATTGAATTGAAATGTGGCTCTTTTCATTGTAAACAATGTCAGGAAAGTGTGCTAGATACACTGCCTGCTAACACTCACATATGCGCACACACACACACACACACACACACACACACACGTCCAACATGGGACTCCAGCACCTAAAGACTTTGGGGAAATTGGACCAAGACTATACCTTGACTGACTTTGTTTACCTCCCATCGTCCCTGCTGGGCTTCTTACACAAAGCCTGTTTGGTGGATGTGTGTTTGTCTTTTTGTGTGTATTTGCATGCATGCATGATATTGCGACATGCATCTGTGTAGTCCAGAGGGCCTTTGAAGGGCTTTGTGTGAATACCTGAGAGTGTGCAGGTGTGCACAGGTTTGTAAGCCTCTGTTTGTGTATGTATCTCTGTCTTGTTTGCCTTGAATTATAGTCCATTACCCACCTGCTGTGTGAATCTTAGGTCACAAAAGGTCCTTAGTGGATTGGCACTGTGCCTGGCTTTGGGTGGTGCCACCCTTGCGGATCTGGCATGGGTGCAAAAGGGGAATCTGAGTGGACCCCACCCAACATAGCCAAGTCAAACAGTGTTTCACAAAACAAAGATGGATCTGTTTGCTGTCTTTACTGCTCCCTGTTCAGTCCATCTCTCTGCTCCTCTCTGCCCATTTTGAAGCCCAGAGTATGTCCCCTCTCTGTGCAGTTTACCCTCAGCACTCACTCTCTCTTCAACTTTCTTTTTTTGTCTCTTTCTTTTCCTTACAGTCACTTTCAGTACCCCGTGTCCCATTTTTTAAGGAGTGGTCTTTGTCCATTCTGAAGTGGCTGGGTGGAATACTTTAGATTTTTGCGATATAACCATTGTACCAATATTCCTTCTTAAGGCCAGGCTAGAGGAATTAGGGAGGAAGTTGAGGCCTACGTGTCAATAAGAACGCAGAGACCTTGGTTTGCAGGAAGTCTTCAGAACAATATTTCAATTTTTTCAGTTATGCAATCCAAACAGTAACAATATAGGTGGCACCACAGTAAATTCTTAACAAAAATGGCTCTATATTGGAGCAGGAAAGGACCTGTACATTAATGGCCTGTACATTAATTATGCTAAAAAAAAGTTTCAGATTTTATACACTCTCACACTGTATGTGGATTCCACAAGAAATCAGTTATGAACATGTAAGGTAGAACACATTTGCACATTTTAGGTTACAGACTGATGTTGAATTTGGATCAGCTGGTTGTATTTGATGGATTAAAAAAAAAGAGAAGCTTTTACTGGTCTATTTATGTTTTGTTGTAATTTTTACAACATGTTTTGCTCATCTGGTTTTTGGCTGGTGCTGGTACAGACATTTTAATTAGGGCAGCTTCCTGGGTGGCTCTTGTGTGATGGATTGGTGCTGCCGAATATACAGTTATAAATCATTCAGCATTTGACAGACAAACTGCTGGCAGCTCTTGCATTCCCTGTTACTGGCCACTGTTAGGAAAGCTGCAGTGATTGTCAGCAAGGTTAGCTTGTGTGTCACTAACATTGTTAGCCTCGCTGGCTTTTGTTCTTAGCCCTCATTAACAGCAGTAACGATGTCAACACGGATTTCACAACCCAACTTTTTTGGTTTTGCATTTTAAAGGATGGCACCACCAGCATAGGACCTTTTCCCCCGCCAGGTCAAGGTCAAGATATGTGTCGAGTGTATGTCATCAATCATGGTGATCAGTTTCGGTGGCCGTGTGTCCCTCATCCATCACGCTGATGGGTTTCGCTGGCCGTGTGGCTGTGTGTCGCCGTCAGGGCCGGAGGTAATTAATAACCCCCAGTGACGGAATTAATGAGTTAACCTGCTCCACTCTCCTGCTGTTCCAGTGACAGATGTTAACGGTCAGCAGCTAGTTATCCCTGCTAATATGCCAGTGGCTCAGGTGTATTGCTGTATATGGTCTTTTAATATATGTATGCTTGTCTGGGAATACACAGTATATATATCCAAGAATTTGAGTGTTTAAAAAAATCCAGCTTGGGACTGCAGCCAGAGGGTAAACAAAGCACTGTTGGAATAGCAATCCTCTCTAGCAGAAGTCTTACCTGAGCAACGAGCTGCTTTCCACAGGGAGAAAAAGAGAAAAGAGAGATAGAAGAGACACAAAGGCAGAAGGATATGCCAGAAAGGCAGGTTGAATAGAGATCGCTGGCTCCTCAAGGTGCAGGAGAGGGAGAGACTCTCCTTGCCCTCAGGTCCTGAAAGCCGATCGCTTCGTTTTTTGAAAGAGCGGCTTTGTGGGGACGCCTCTGACTGCTCCTCTGAAGAGCGCTCACTGTCTGTTATGACTAAAAAAGAGTGACCGAGTTTTCATCACCCAAAGAAGATAAAGTGCAGTCTTGAAAGGAGAGAAAATGCTTTGGTTTGAACTTAATTCTCTTTTTTTGATTACAAGAGAGGCGATTGTTCTGCCTGGGCAGGCCTAGTTATTGTGTGCCGTGTGCTGGGTGTTATATTCCTGGGGTTTTTGGATGGCTATTGTAGCGCAAGTTTGCTCTCATGCTTTCAGTCCCTAGTGTATTGGATACTTTGTTGTGTAGGCTGCAGAATAGCTTGCCTATCAGGCTTTCCATGCAGGTCACTCAAGGTGGGCTGCAGTGGGTGGGTGTGTGGGTAGATGTGGTTTTATTTGGCGGCAGTGTGGGGAGCATCCATGGCTGTTCAAAGCCTGGTGTGTAGGTTGTTACCACTCAGAGGAAAACTTAGCCGGGTTTTAGTTGGCTCGCGTGTGGGTAGCTATCATTGTATCATTAGCTTTTGTGCACTCTTATTTTTCGCAGAAGCTGTGTCGATGGTTTTGTCTTGAACAGAAGTTCCCGATTTCCCCTCCCCTCACGCGGTGCAACCAATTCAGCTGGCAAAATCCCCACCACACGGACAAAACTACTCATTAACTCCCACCACCCTCTCCCTCCACCCTTGTTGCCCCCTTTCCTCCAAACGTGCTTTAGCTTAGAGACAACCGGGATGTGGATGGGGCGGGGGTAAGACTGACAAAAGGGGAGACGGACTAAAGCCAAAGAGGAGGATTGAATGAGTGAAAGAGCTGCTGGGGGAGAAAAGGGGGAAGAATGCGATGTCCCAGTCTATGAGGGATTCCATTTTTTGCCTTTCCAGAATAGAACAGTAAGTCACCAGTCTCTTTGTCTGCCTTTGATCTCTCAGCTCAGGGATTTGGCACCTGACAAACCCCTCTCTGTCTGAAAGGAGGCCTGCCGAGAGAAAGCCTAGCAGAGTGGGAGACAGAGATAGAGGGTGAGACGGAGTAAAAATAATATAGGGGAGCTGGAGAGCATCAGGGCAAAAACAGTTTAAGAGACAGTTTAAAAAAGACGGTGTGGAAAAATAGGGTTAGACGTTTGAGAGCTGTATGAGAGGATATGATGAGAGCTTCTCAGCTCAGATCCCATAAAAACTAAATACATGTGTGTTCATGTGTGTCTGTATTCGCGTCTGTGTGTGGGTTTGCCACGGCTGGCCCGGACAGTGATAAATCCAGCAAGTCTTAAGGGAGATTCCTCTCTGAAGCCACGGTCTCTTGGACCACCCACTACTGCGGTCTCTTCCCTCACACACACACACTCCTGCTGCTAATAGGAAGCAAATTCCCCAGCTTTACTTGGATATCGACCCCTCTTTTCCCTCGACTGTTCCTTTCTGCAGGGCAGTTGCTGCTATAAACAAGCCCTCGTATGTTGACATCACATTTTCAAACACAATTTCTGAAATCCAGAGTTTCAAACCACAGCTCAAGATGCCAGGGCCTGTCTATGGCAAACAGGGATTTAAAGTTGTGCAAAGAATTCTGGGACAGCCGGTGGGGACTGTGGGGTCAGCCTGGGACAGCTTAATAATTGACGAGCGAAAAACTCATCAACCGTGCACAGTTTGAGGTAGCCTGCTCTTAGACTGTGTCTCTTTAAAGAGGCTCAGGCCCAAAGGCTGTGAAGCATGGGACTCAATTAACTCTCCCTCCAGCTTTTAGCAAGGGGGCATCATCTCAAACAGCTGGTTGACCCCGCTCTCAACTCGGGACACTTTCCTGGTCAGCGCACATGTACAAACCCTCACAGTAACTTTGTGTTTTGTCACCTGAAGCGATCACAACCTCTTAAACAATACCCACAAATCCCAGTGTCCTTCTGTCTCTAGTGATGAGACTGGGTGTTGAAAGATTGCTTTAAAGATAGAGAGATAACACAAAGCACCTCCCGACTAATCTCTCTTCTTTTTTTTGCAACTGTGAAGAAAAGAAACGGAGGCTTCACGCACCCCTGCAGGCTACAATCAAAGAGGCCCTTAGCTTAGCGTTAGCGAGTGAAGCGGCAGGGATTTAGCCCTGATTGACTGAGTGGGAACAGGCAAAGAATGGCTCAGCAGGTAGCAGCTAGCCCCGGCTCGGTTAACGCCACGCTACGCTAATCCAGCTGCTGCAGAGGAGACGGCTGCGGGGCAAAGAGCCTGACTTTATTACGCCTCCAAGAGAGGGATTTCCCGGTATTTTAGGGGGTTTGTGGATTTCCTCTGCTGTTTGTATGAGTGAGCATGTCGCATGGTTGGTGGAATGTGTGTTTTTGTTGGAGGACGGACTTCCTCCTCACTGCGGTGTATGTGGATAGGCACTGATTTGATTTCTAGTGTGGTGAACACATGTGGGAGTTTGTTTATGTGACTGTTCTTTTGTACGTAGGATCCCCTGATGTATTTATGACTGTGGAATTGAAATCCATACCTTTCAAATGCACTTTTAGATCTGGGCTGTGTATGTGCTTGTGAGGACAGACAGCCTCTATATGTATATGTGTGTAAGGGGGGATCGCTTTACCCCTACAGACTATATGTGTGTAATTATGTGATTTATATTTGGTAAGAATTTAGCCATCTGTCTCCAATGGGTCTTTACATCATGGGAAGACAGACAGACGCACACATACCTCGCACTCTACCAAAACCCAAATCACCGACCCTCCGGCCTCAATGCCATTCGCAGCCTTCTGCCAAGCACACGGCAGCTTCACTGACTGACAGGTTATTTGGTCCAATCGGTGTCACGACTGTCTGCGCCGCACCTCTCAGAGAATTGTTCTTTTGTCCTCCTCTTCTGGTTCAGCGCTCAGGGGGTGAAATATAACCCCGTTAGGCTTCCCCGGCCATTATAGAAATGGATAGATGAGGGAGAAACTCCTTGAAAGACGAGCCCTCCAATCAAACTGCCAGTCAAAAGAAAGGTGAGCACTGTCGCCAAAAGTAGGAAAAGTGTCACTTAGGTTACCATTTCAGGCTGAGGTGTGTGTGTGTTTAGATGTATGTGTGTGTGTGTGTGTGGCACGGCAGAGTGAAAACAGTCTTGTGAGAGTGACAGAGCTCCTGGTGTGCCAAGTGTGGTGGCATTTGTTTGTTAAATGGTCTGAAATGCCAATGGCTCTGGTTTCATTGTGGCTCCAAGTCTTGCCAATAGAGCATAGCTTGAATTTGTGAGAAAGACAAGCGGTAGTTATTTGATCTTCTGTTTTTGTCAGAGGAAATAGCGCCCTTTACTCTTGCTCTGTTGTTTTTGATAATAGGACGCAGGTTCGTGAGAAAGGAGAAAGCACTGAAGATGGAAAATGAAGACAAAGGGAGGAAAGATTGGAGAGAGGAGAGGAACATGCCTCTGGGCAACATATTGTTTTCTTGTTGCTAATTGGGAGAAAATGGGCAAGATGAAAGTGTTCTTTTCTTCTCTCTCATTGTAAAACAACTATTTGAAGTCAAGTGCAATGCTATGGCACACCCTCTTATTACCAAAACCTCATTTGTGATACTTATTCTGAATGTAGCTTCCAAACTGATTTCCAGGATTTTATTTTATCAGAGAAGATGATGTCGGTCTGTTAGTTATATCTCAATTAACTAATGGTTGTATCTCAACAACCTATTGGGTGGATTGTCATGCATGTCATGTTTTATACAGAGGATGATTCCTAATGAGTCATCTAATTTGACTTGACTTGACTTGCCTTGACCTGTATTTTCATCTAGTGTCAACAGGTCTAGATGTTGAGGTTTCACATATCCAGTGATATATATCCACATCAACATGCATGATGGCTTGGCAGCAGATTCTGTACAGACATAGATTGCTCCTAAACAGTGTGGTGGCATTTGTGATGCCCTGACTTTTCATCAGTGACATTCCCATCACTTTTATCTGTTAGCAAATGTTAGTAGGCCAAAATGAGATGGTAAAACTGTTAACACTGCACATGCTGAACATCAGCATCAGTGTCAACATGTTAGCATGCTGACATTAGCATTTAGCTAAAAGCACAACTGTGCTTAAATGCCTGCAAAGCTGCTAAAATGGCAACAAACTCAGTCTTGTCTCTAGAACTTTCCTCTGTACTATAAAAATGCTTAACCTGATTGATGTGTGTATGAGCTTAAAACAATTCTCAGCTGATGTTGCATGTGGACGTCACATCTAATCAGACCTACCCTCCTGTGTCTTTGTTCTCTTTCAGCCTGTAAGATTGGTTATTACCGTGCTCTGGCCACTGACGGCTCCTGTTCCAAGTGTCCGCTCCACAGTTACTCCGTCAGGGAGGGGTCCACCTCCTGTGTCTGCGATAAGGGATACTTCCGCTCAGAAACAGATCCAGCATCCATGCCCTGTACCCGTAAGTACACCCACATGTTGCACAGGAATACCTGACCTACAGCTGTTTTAGCAGTAGCCTTCATGGGCTATGCTTTACAGTGAATTGTAAACAGCTTACTTTATCTTTCTAAGCACGCTCCTATATACTGTATTTGTAACTCAATACTAAAGGAACCCTCACACACACACACACACACACACACATACATAGTGATTGCCTTCACCTAAACATGGTCACAGATTCTTTCTCTCTCTCATGCAGTGTCAACCTGAATTATTCTTTCTCACACACACAGGCAGTCTTTCTGCACACACATAAAGCAGACGGCTGCTGGTTTAATAGGTGTCTTCTGATTCCAGGTGGTACTTAGTGATCAGTCATGGTGACAGAGAACTAATAAGGGTATTAAACCGCTGCATCCTAGATTCAGTCTTCCACAGAGAGACTGCAAAAGAGCATGGGAGGGTGAGAACAATGGAGAAAGACAAATAGAGATAAAATGTTAGCGGAGATGCTGGGAGGTGAGGAAAAAGGCGGAAAAACAAGGGCAGATGGAAAACTGGAGGTGTATGCAGAGAATGAATAAGATGTTGATAGAGAAAGGGGGTTAAGGTGCCAAGGAGAACGAAAATGGAACTAATTACAGGAATGCATCGAGCTGGAGGAAGATGTTCGGTGTTATATTTCTCAGAGTGTCTTCACTTTCCTCTATCCGGCTGTGTGAGTCAACCCCCGATGAATCTGGTTCCTTCAATCCTCCCACCTGACTCACCACCACTGTGATAATAAATATTGTTAACAATCTTGCTGCATAATCATACTTCCTTTTTTAGGCCTCATTCCCTCTCTGAGTCATGGAACTGGGAGTTTGTAGTGGTAGAAACATACACAAACAGAGAACAAAAAGAAAAACCCACATTACAGACAAAGTCCCAAATTTCCCAGGAAAATAACAGCATCCAAACTTTCATATGACAGACGCTTGTATATGAGTGAGTATGTGTCATGAAGCACAAAACATCTGTTAAGTTGCTTAGCTCATAGTTGGCTCGCCATTTGGCCCGAATGATCTGTCAAGTTCCTGTGGATTCATCACTCAGCAAAACAGTTTATTGAATCAGACGAGCAGCCGACTCTACACTTAACTGTCTAAGCAGCAACACAGCTCAGTGGCCGTTAATTACTCCCCTGTTGTACTGTATCTATGCAAGATAATAAACAATGCTTTATTGTGGAATCTTTTCATGATCAAGAGTATGAGTCAGTAATATACTTGTGGTAATCTGCAAAACCCTTGAATGAATCCTGGCTACGTTCTGCTGCTAAGTACTGGGCTATTTTTACTTCTCCAAGTGTCACTAAACCAAAGAGCTTAGACTTTATTTCCAGCAATTACAAAAGCTTCTATGAATCTGCTGTAAGTCATTAGACTTGTGTGCAAAATGAATATTTTATGTATGTCCCTGGAACATGATGGAACCACAACAGTGTTCAGTGTTCTGCAGTGACTCGTTAATTAATCAATTAGTATGACATGTAATTAATTATTTTGAAAATGGATATGAATCATTTAAGCCAGTTTTCAAGTGAAAATGCCAAATATTTGCATTGTAAATTGAAACTAAATCCACTTCTGTCACGTTATTACACTAGCTATTGATCCTGGCTCCATTTTTCGAGTTATTTATTTTCCTTTTTAAAGACAAAATCAATAATTCTGTCCACTTGAGAAACAGAAGTGTGAAAAGTATCCTAAATATCCTAAGTTGCTCTTTTATGATCCAGTTTTTCAAATGTAGGAATTTACTGTCTTGCTCAAGGTCAGCAATGAGGGAGTTTATAGTCTCTTTAAACCCTAAATAGGGCTAATCATTTTCATTACTAACCAGCTTTTACTGTAGCTACACTTATTTTAAAAGGGATTGAGCCAGTGTAAAAATTATTGAAAGAATTTTATGTAAAAACATATTCCAAATTTTGTTGTGTTTCCTGCTGCAAGAGGACACTTCTCAGCATGTAATATTATTGTCAGCAAACACTGTCCCTCCTGATTGTTCAACTTCCTGTAACAGAGATTAAAGAGGAAAAAATGGGAAAACAGGGAAATGATCTGCTGATCCCTCACAAGAAAAAACTGAACTATAAATCCTCTGTGCTGCTGATGTTATTTTCAAACCCTGCGTATAATCTGGATTTATGTATTGTTTATTCTCTAATACAGTTTTTACCTGTTTGTAACATTTGTTTAGTTTAAATGAAGAAACAAAACTCTTCAGATAATTAAAACAAATAAAACATGAGGCCTACCACTAAGTTACCCACTCACCCCCCCTCTCAATGGGTGGGATTGGAGCTCATCCCCATTGTCCTGTTAGTCAGAATGGCATCTGAGCATAGCTGCTGCAAGCAACAGCTGTCAAAGCTCATTACTTGGCTGATTTTATACAACGCTGCTATGTAATTTCTACTACATTCCTAACTCCATGGTAAGGAACTGAACATTAGCCGGACTCTCTCACCGACCTTTGCCCTGCCTCGTCAGCCGGTCAACATTTGATCTTTGAACTCTCACCCTGTCTGTCGTCCGCTGTTTTCCTTCCTTACGCTTTTTTTTTTTTACATCTCACCCACATGTTAGAGCTCTGTAATTACAGCTGTCACTCATACATCCTTCCCCATCCACATTTTGTTTTCACTCTCTCTCTCATTCTCTCAAAACCCACTCAGAGTCACGAACAGAGCAGATGAAGGGAAAAAAACACTCCTAAAGTCATTTCCCAGTTTGACTTGCTGAAGGTCAGGCTGGGAAAGAGCCAGCATCTCTGGTAATTGGGGAGCATGTCTGTATAAGTGTGTGTGTGTGTGTACGGGTAATTGAAAACGCTTTTCCTCTCTCTTAGCTCGGGGTCTAGCGATGCAAGATGATGATTAAAACTGGATGTTGTGTAATTCTGTCATTGTGTGACTGTTAATGTGCAGGCCCGTTACTCTGCTGTATTATATCTGTCAGTACCTTTCTTGCATCTTTGCTCTTTGCTCATTTGCAGTGATTGTTCTTATGATTGGCGATTAATGTGTGCTACATCTGATCAAAACACTCGCTTTCTACATTAGAAACAAGAGACAATCCATTTGTTTGCCTCCCACACCGTGGATCAAACTCCCTGAGGAGCCTGGCAGGATAAATTAGTTATGTCCCTTTTTAAAAAGAGATTTTTGGAGATTGTCTTTGTTGTAACAATTTTTTATGATTTATTTTTATGTTTCTGTCGTGCTTTTGTGTTTCCTGGGTTGCATCCATTGTTCTGCCTATTTTATCTTACTTTTGTTGTACTTCTTCTTTGCAAACCACTTTAGTAGCTATACTTTTACTTAATTTTTGTAAAGATTGTTACACATCCTAAGACCCACAGGGAACTGTAAAAAATTGAACTTTTAGCAGTTTAGTTATAGTATACTTTATAGGCAGATAGTTCTGTTATATTCAACATAACAGAACTTTTGAGAAAGGGAACAGATATGACATTTCGTAAATATAACAAACATACTGTCTAGTATACAATATTAATATATGTTCAGGGCAAAATACACATGAAAAAATGTGGGTGAGTATTAACACACACACATACACACTACAGGGCGGTAATGAGGACCAGGGACAGACACCCGTGGGAGCTGGTTGCTCTGCTGCGTTCAGGTTATAAGGAGGGGGTGTTCTCCATTTTGGGGTTTCTGTTGGCTCTTGATGTGTTTCTCAGATTTTCCCCAGTTTTCTTAGCGGTGGTTTGGTAGAGGAAGAGGGCGGAACTGAGTGAGGAATGAACGCAGAGCGGGGAGGACTCGAGGGGGGCATTGAATGAATCCCAGCCGGATGGTAATAGCGGGGTCGATGCTCCGGCCAATTTTGCTCGCTCACTACCTCGGCCCTGCGCAACACTCAGCTAACAATTACTGATAGAAAAAGACAGTAAGAGAGAGGGATGAAAGGAGGAGAGGGTGGGTGAGGGTGGGAGCCTGCAGGGAGGAAAGATGGAGAATGGGAGTGGAGTAAAAATGAGAAAGACAGATTAAAGAAGGGGAAGATGGAAGTGAAGGCCTGAGAGGAAAGAAAAGAAATAAGGCTCTGAGCAAATTGCAAGGCCATAAACGAACGGAAAAGGAGAGGAGGGAAAAAGAAATCACCAACTTTCTTCAGGAGAAACTTTCTTAAGTCTCCCCCCTGGATTCCACCCATTAGGAGTTGTTTGAATTTTAAGGCCATGTTGAGCTAACATTGTACGAAGGTTGTATGAGCATTGCTCTCCCGCCTCCCCCCGCCGTTCTCTCTCCCAGGATTAATTACGGGGTGTCAGTCACAGCCGACGGCTCTCCCACGCTCCCTTGCTCCCACCGGTGCATTCTGGGAGAGCGACAGGTACAGCCAAAGGTAGTTTGTGTGTGTGTGTGTGTGTGTGTCTGTGCATGTGGAATGTACGGAGAAGCACTGACGTGGTGGAATGTGTTTAAGACTTTATACAGTCATAAAGTTATATTGCACTGTTGCAACTCTTGTCATAGCAACAAACAAAGTAATCTTTGTGAGGTGATTACACACACACCTGCTGACACACACACACTCAATATCTTAATATATCTGTGAGGATATTACTGTCACATTAAAGGAATAATTCATCTTTAGAAATACACTTATTTGCTTTCTTTCTGAGAGTTAGATAAGAAGATTGATACCACTCATATATGCAGGCTATGTTAAATATGAAGCTGGAGGCTGGACATGGTTAGCTTAGCTTGGCAAAAGGACTGAAAGCAGGGAGAAACAGCTAGTCTGGCTCTGTCTGAAGGAAAAGAAAAATGCCTGCCAATACTGCTCAAGCTCACTAATTAGCAAATTATATCTACCTTGTTTAATTCGAACAAAAACCAAAGTGTGAAGTGTTTCCCTCTACTTTTTAAGGGTTAGCTGAACTTCAGGCTAACAGTTTCCTGGCTCCTGCTTTAGAATTAGCATGCAGGCACAAGAAAGCAAGTATGTGTATTTCCCAAATTATCAAACTTTTGCTTTAACTCTCTAAACCTCCTCTAAATCTTCTCCTACTCATGTTTGTAAGTAAAAAAGTTTTAAAAAGGAGTATATTTCAATCTTTGTGAGGACAGACAAAACAAGAGTACATACATTCTCAGACACTGACCAGAAACATTTATACCATCTTTGTTATGTTTGGTTTATGCAACCCTTAGTCCAGATAACAGTTGAATTGTAGCATATGGAAGCATATGAAGCAAGACAACACACTATCTAGTATTAAAAGGTAGTAGAGGTTAGTTGAACCTAGCGCACTGACAAAGACACTATTATAACGAGGAGCGAGTGTAGGCACCTTAATTTAGAAACCCCATCTGTAACTCGTTCCCATTGTCTGAGAAGCAGACAGAAGGAGTGAGGTGGAGGAGTGAGATAGGAACAGTGGGCGAGGAGGAGAAAAAGCAGGGGAAAAGGGGTGGAAGGCAGTGCTTCATCACAATTTTTAATGAGAATTTATTAATAGGTTTTCATCGAAGGCTGCGGTTGGTAGGGGAGGCTCAGTGATGCTAATATTAACACAATGTATTCAGCATCCTTTCATCTCACTGCCTGTGTCTTGTACTGTTAGTGACCCCTTTGGTCATTTTCCTCACCTGCCATCATCCATTCCTGTCCTCTTCCTGCGTCCATCCATTCATCCAGACCTGGTCCTTCCTTACTAATCACTGGCTCTCTGCTTCCCGGATGAACAGGTAGCGTTTGTTCATTCACCGCAATCTGCCAGACTAATGCTGGCATACTACTACTGTAACTTCAGTCCATAGACATACAGTATGAGCATCTTGTATGCATGCCTCACAGGTAAAACTGTACGTCCTCTTCTCGGTTATTACAGCAACACTCCTGCATAAAAGCGCACTCATTCCTCCTTTGGTTGACCAAGTACACACACTCCTACACACTGTCCCCTCTGCCGCTCTCTGTGTCTCTGTGAAATCACTCATTGCCACTCTGCTCCTCCAAAAATAACACTGATAATTAATTTCCGTTGTGAAATGATTCGTCTGTGGAATGACTAGCTTTCATATTTCACCCTGCATCGATCCCCCCAGCCTGCTCGCGTGCGCTTCATTAGTCAGAGAGAGAGCGAGCGAGACAGGGAAAACAGACAGAGAGAGAGAGAGAGAGGGAGAGAGTAAAGTCAATTACCGCCGCTTATGTTTGAAAGCAACACAAAAAAACACATTAATTACAATAGAGCTGACATGTAAATTGGGATTGATGAGCAGGGGAGTTTGTGTCACATATCTGTGGAGCTGCTCACATGGAGAACTACAGTGGGTAGATTTTACATCAAAGCAGAAACTTAATAACATGGTCCAAAGCAAACTTTGTCTAAAGTTATTGAGTGGGTGCCATAAAGCCCCGCTGTTAGCAGTGGGCTTGGGCTCTCTGCCACCTCCAGCTGATTCGACATATGAATGGGAAAGAAATCTGCTGGACTATTGGATTTCAGTTAACGTACTGAATTAACTGAAGTGAAATTGGATCCTCCTTCGCCGTAACAGACAGGACATTAAAATGGAATTCAAGAAGCTTCTGCTCCCAATCAAAGGACAACCCAGTCAATTACACATTTACATCTCTGTTATATCTATTTATATGGGAAGAATTAATTACCACAGCCACTGGCTCACCATAAGCTTACTGTTAATATATGATCAGCAATTTGTTGCATTCTTTTAAGGAAACTTTTAAGTGATCACAGAAATAATATCTCCCTTTCTACTCCATCATTCAATAGTAACCACAATAAATATTATAAATATTGTAATAATATAGTGTAACTCTGTACCTGCTTAGCATTTGGCCTCTAACCACTACTGGCAATAACATCAGCTCTTTCCTCATCCGTCCTCCTCTGTAGGTCCTCCATCGGCGCCTGTCCACCTCATCTCCAATGTGAATGAGACTTCTGTAAACCTGGAGTGGAGCCCGCCCCGGAGCTCAGGAGGACGCCAGGACTTGACATATAACGTGGTCTGTAAGCGCTGCGGCCCCGACGGTCGGCGCTGTCAACCCTGTGGTAACGGCATCCATTTCAGCCCCCAGCAGCTGAGCCTGAAGGGAACCCGGGTGTCCATCAATGAGCTGCAGGCCCACACCAACTACACCTTCGAAGTGTGGGCAGTGAACGGAGTCTCGCCTCAGAGCCCTGGACCGGAACAGGCTGTGTCGGTGACTGTCACCACCAACCAGGCTGGTAAGACAATCAGACATGGTTTGAGTGAGTTGATGGGGGAAAAACTGTTCGAAACGGGGAAAAAGGGAAATGTTAAGTGCAAACAGCTGAATTAAAGGAAGTCATCTCCAGAACAGATGTATGTTCATGTAACAACCTGGGAAATAATGGACATCTTTGCCAAGAAGTGCAGCTTTAGTTAGCTAATATTTCTTGCAAGAATTCACTATTCTGTCAGTGAAACATCAATGGAGGTTTAAGGCCTCCCATTGATAACCATTGTAGCATTGATTAATTCAACAATAAATAAGTGTTATATTGATTTGTGGGCAACACTGATTGCCCTGATATATTGACATACCAATTTATTACTTAACCCCAATAATTATGTCATGGTGAATCAAATGGGGGTAGCTAAACATAACTACCCCTTTATACCATGGCCATTTCTGATTGACTAGCAGGTGTAACATCAACTTATTTTCAGTCAACAGTCAGCGTTAGCACACAAGGTATATTAAATTCTACTTATAGCTATAGTTGCTAGGCCCAACCATGAATTAAATTTGAGATTTAAAGTCCGTTTTTGACCCTAGAGGCAGCAGTGGACAAATACAATCTCACCTAAAGCTCCACTCAGTTGCTGTTTTGGGGATTTTGGAATCATTTCACATGACTGAACCTCAGCAGATTCAGTATGCACAGCTGTCATGGAAATCTTGTTGTTCAGATTTCCACTTTTCCTGAGTATTGTTAGGGCCTCTTGCATACGTGGCCTTTGCTACATGGCCTTCTTCCCCATGACCTAAACTATTTTCCCATATTAAGACACACCCTCAGATTTGATCACTTAGTTTGCTAGATGTAGGTCATCTCCAGTGGTTTGCTTTCTAATCCATGTTACTTTCTTGACTTGTCTGTGCATCTGAAAAAGCGAGTGTATGTTGGGGAAGCTTTGTAGCTGTGTGTGCAAGCTTATGTTTGATGCAGAGCACAGGTTCGTTACACTGAGTGCTTGAAGTACTTTTTTGGGGGGCAATCTGCGTGTCAAAACATGTTTATTAAAGCTGTGAATAATTTGGGCAAAGGCTGGGTGATTACTGAGGAGGAGGATGGATTCTCTGCAGTGGGAAATGATTTTCTGCAATATTTCACTTGAGTTTTGCATAATTAGGCATGAGAAGCCCAGGCTGAAGATAGGGGCAATGTGCTATATTTAGCTCTGGAGCTAATGAATTAGATGAGTTGTATTGATCTGTGGAGGCTTCATTACAAATGCTGCTGGATTGTGTGTATTTGTGTACGTGTGTAATTATTCGAGTAGAATACACCAATGAATACAGCCTCTCCTCCAGAGCTGGAGAAGAGCCCTCTAGCCTGGGGTTGCGTTCAAAGCCTCCTGTTGTTTTGTCATTTAGCCATTTTGTAACTGGTTGTTGTGCAAATGGATTTTATTACCCTGGCCCTTTCTCTTCATCCCTCCCTTCTCTCCTCCGCTTATAGCCGATCATTACCTTGGTCTTCTTTACTGCTCTGCGCTTGGGTGGTAAGCTAAGTGGCCCTTTGTGTCGTTTTTTTATCACTAATTTCCATCCCTGGGAAAAGCGAATATCTTGAATAGGGCTTGGACTGGCAATTTAAGGACACAGTAGGTTGATTTATCAGCTGGGGTCAGGAAGATAGAGATGAATGGATGTGCTGCCTGTGGGAGAGCTGTGAGTCCTGCCAGGCAGGCCTGTGTGGGAGCTGTAATGGAGCACACCCTCGAGTCCGGGCCGAGGACTCGTAGTAGCATGTCAGTATGGCCACACTGATCGGCGGTTGCGCAAAAACTCCAAAGTGCACACTCTCACACATGGAGTCATACAGGAACATAGTAACACATGCGCACAGTGATGTCCCCCTGAGGTTGCTTGAGGCTGACTTCAAGATGTAAGATATAGATGATGTTGCCTTTGGCTCGTCACTGTTGCATGTTTCACAACTGTTCCCCAGGATTAGTTATATGAAGCTTGCAGCTGGAAGCTCTATTAGATTGTGTGTGTGTTTGCACATGTGCAGAACTGACTGCATGCTTGGCTACAAGTGAGAAAATGTGTTGCACAGAATGTTTGTACGCTCATGGATGGAGACGATCTACAATTCCCCCCTCAAACAATGTCCTCTATGTGTCTCCATGTGTGCATGTCTCTTCTAATTTGTGTGCGTGTGTGTGTGTGCGTTAAAGAGAATAGCCCCAGACTGATTGGATTTCTTCCTGCTAATGCTCAGTAGGGGCTTTGGAAGATCTGGTTTCAGCCGCTGGTAATCCAGCCAGTCATCTGTGGCTGTCCCTCTCTCTGTATCGCCTCCCCTCATCCAGACACTGTGGATTACACATTTATTATGATAGATTTATTAGGATTTCTAAGTGCTGTGGAAAAGACACCCCGCCACCGCCTTTCCATAAAAGTTCAAATTTCGGCTACAGAGGAAGAAGTGAGGTAGGCAGGTTGGAAAGGAGGTACGCTTATGTATTTTTGCGTGAGAGGAAAATGGATGAAGGTGATGTGGATAAATATGCCAGGACACAGAAACGAAGACATGAACGTCGTTGACTGCATGAATCTGTGACCAGACATGCATTTGTGTGTGTTTGTACGAGGAGGTCAGATTCCACGTTTTGCCATGAACAATTCCACCATCATAAATCAGCCAGGGTGTAACCCTTTCACCCGGACTGCATGTGGAAAGGGAGGGGAGAGAGGCAGGATGTCCAAGCTTTGAACTGACCCCTGGCTGTAAATGGATGTTTTTCCCCCTTTATGGGATCAAGCACTTTGTGTGTGTGTGTATGTGAGTGTGTGTGTGAGAGAGAAAGAGGGAAAGAGAGAGTCAGAGTGAAAGGTGTTTATGTCTCGATACAAAATACTTGGCAGGCTTAGGTGACTAAAAGTGAATTAGTGCATGAGAGAGTGTGTGTGTGGGCATGTCTGTCAGCAGACATGTGTGTGAGTTTCCATCTCTCTGGCAAACGGGACAGACGTACATGTGGAAATGTGCTCGGGGAGATGGAAGCAGGCTTTATAGGCAGGGGGGGAAGGATCTTGTACGCGGGAGCCATTTTCTCGACACCCTGAAAAACGGCTCCCTCCTCAGCTATTTTTCCTTGGCGGCAGCAAAATTGAGTGACTCCAATCTGGCAACCAGGCTCCAATCTGGCAACCACATGTGCACCGTGGTCCCTGTCTCTTTTAATGTCAAACTGTAATCGACCGCATATTCGCGCAACTGCTTGCGCCGACCACAGCTGCTCCTCGCACACAAATACTTTGTGATGAACATGCTCGCAAAGACAAACTCGCTCACTCAACAAACTGTGTTCCATGCAGGAAAAAAAAACCTCACAAGCGTCTGCAAAAAATTGCCTCACAACCTCCACTATTCTCTTGGGAGCGTGATTTTTCAAACCAAACCAAACCCTGAACTCTGTGTACCTCTGCCAGGTTTTACTCATTATAATGTATGCATTGGTAGTATGATTGAGGTGTTTGCTGTCTGTGTGAGATAATGGGACTAGGTCGATGTCTTTCTGTGTGAATTTCTATCTTTCTGTTTGTGTAATGAGGTCCTTTGTGTTACTGGGAATGTGTGTGTGTGTGTGTGTGTGTGTGTGTGTGTGTGTAAGTGTGTGTGTACAAGTGTTGCAGACTGTGAAGAGTTTTTTTGGAGCGCACAATTCTGAAATGAGATCTGAATATTCATTACATTTAACACTTATTATTCCACCAGCGTTTTTAGCCCACACGTTCAGGAGGCAGTAAGAAATTGCAGATCTGCCCCACATTTTTCAATGCATCTACAGAGGTGTCAGCTAGTCTAGCATGGTCTGCCTAAATCGCAGCCTCAGGTTACATTTTTGTCTCTTCAGGATAGACATATGCTTTATTCTTGCATCAGCCTTGTGCACACATGGTTTTACAATATTTTAAATTTGTATGTGTATCAGTTTGCTTTTTAGGCATTCCTCCGCTTAATTTATCTGTAACAAGTCAGAAAACTTTGCCTTGATGGATTACTCATTTTATGTTAGGGCTGCCGTCTCATGTAATGAACCTCAGAGGGGACCACTCAGAAAATCACTCATCTTTATCCTCACATTAGTCGAGGGAAAAATAAAAATGCAACAAGAGGAGGGGAACAGGATTAAAACGCCATATCTGTCATCTTTGGAGGAAAGATGGATGTGTGGATTACCTTGGGGGAACGACGGCCTGTGACCCCTCAGGGGTTTTCTTTCTGAGCTGGAGCATTCTCGGTCAGCCCCAGGAGGGCCTTCAAATTGGCTCTCGCTGCTGGGTAAGATTGATCGGAGAGATACAAATGGCCGCCATCTAATTGTTTAACAGAGACGCAACACATTAGGCCAACAGGATGACACAACCTTGGGTTAATCTATTTACCAAGGGATGTCTGCAATCCCATCCCTCTCTATCTCCATCTCACCCCCCACCAGTCACAAACCTTTCCGCCCCCTCCTGCCGCTTCTTCACCCCACTGAAACTCTATCCATGGCTGGTGCTTGAATTCCAGGCCCGTTTGAACTCAATCCCTGGCTAAAAGCAGGGTTTTGTTAGCGTTAGCTTGAAGGCTAGGCTCCCTGGAGCCCCGGGTCAAAGTGAAGAGAATGCATATAATGTCATAGATAATCCAATCATAATCGGTGGACCGCGAACCCCTCATTAATCATCCCACTGTAATTTTTTAAAAGGCAGATGGTCTGAAACGAGTAAGGTTACAGTATCACTGAGCACCAGAGGTCAAAGATTGACTCCTTGTGAACTTGTAAGAGCAGATGCCACAATGAAGCGCTATGTGGGCATCAGAGGAATAGTTTTATTATGTGTTTTTTGCTTTGTTCTGGCTCTATGGAGATAAGTGAGGTTGTTTGCTTGTTGAGGGTACTTGTGTACCTGTGCGAATGTGACTGGGGGTTTAAGCTCCTACAGGGACTTTACTGGTGGTAGAATCCCAATCCCCTGAGTGTACTGTCTTTTATACCTAGGCTGTTTGTTCATCCATGCAACCTTTTGTTGTTGGTCTATAACTCCACCTGTCCCCATACATCTTCTTGACTGCTCAAAACTCAATCTGTACATGAGTGTTTCTCTGTTTACTACACTATCTCTCCGACACCTATGGATTTCTCTTTGTAGCATTGAGTGTGTATGACCCAATTTTTGTGTTGTCACAGTCCCTGAAGATAGAGGTTTGATTTGTGCAGCAGTGACACACTGTAGGGAGGGGACGAGTGTAAGCCATTATCTGTGCTTTAACCTTCACATGTTAAAGGCGTCTGAACGCAGATAGCACAGCTGCTTGAAATATGGCCTCATTATCAGCTGCGGCAGAAAGGGCTTGAGATAAGATTGCCCACTGGAGCTTTAATGAAAACCAATTGATTTGCTCTCTTGAAGACAAGAAAAAAGGAAAAAAAGCAAAGGCAGTAAGCTCATTTCAAGCTTTTTGAGGTGGACTTTGTAGCAATGTAAGGTTTCCCAGGGTGACCTGGGAAAATGCAGAAAATGAAGTTAGACATTATTTTGCCAGTTTGTAAATGTGATGCTAGCATACGCCAAGAGGAAATTGGATCAGTTTTATGGATACCAACCATTAGTTTGGAAATATTGGTACATTAGTACATTAGTATTGCTGTACATTCTAGCTCTGGCAATTCAACAGTGTGGCCATACACAGCTCTGTAACGCCTCAGCTTTTGAATGGAAGCCAAGTTCAAAGACAAATGGAAGTGATTGCCTTGTGGCCTGGCCCACTGTTTGAGTTTCTCAGCAGGAGCAAAGAGTGGGGGATTTAGGAGAGCAACGCAAAACAGACTCAGTGTCTCCAAGGCTGAAAACAACATGGAGGACAGAGAGAAAGCAGTGGGCTAAAATTGTTTTCTCTTCTTTTTTTCCTCTTTTTGTGATCATCTCACTAGCTCCCTCTCCAGTGACTTCCATCCAGGCCAAGGATATCACAAGACACACCATCTCACTGGCCTGGCAGCCACCAGATAGAGCCAATGGGGTCATCTTAGAGTATGAAGTCAAGTACTACGAGAAGGTGAGTTGTCCCATGGGATATGTGGTCTCTGCTGGTGAAACAATAAGAAACAATAAGAAAACTGCATCTGATTGTTTTCTCTCTATTTCTTTTTATCTCTGTCACACCATTATCTGTCTTCCTCAGGACCAAAATGAAAGAAGCTACCGAATCATAAAAACATCATCAAGGAACACTGACATCAAGGGACTCACCCCCCTCACTTCCTACGTGTTCCATGTGCGTGCTCGCACAGCAGCAGGCTACGGGGACTTCAGCGGCCCATTTGAGTTCATGACAAACTCCGGTGAGTTCAGCCACACTGCCTCGACTCTGCTTGCCTTAATGACATCAGTGCACCTCAAAGCCAGAGAGCGGCTCACTGCCAGCTCTGTCATGCCTGTTTCTGCAAAATCCTGCAATGATAGCATCTTTTACGAGTTTGTCTCTTTCATTGTAGAGTCATTAATCAACGTAGCTGTCATCTATAAAAGACAAATGATATTGTGCTCCAGCACCTGACTGGCAACTTGAATAGCTTCCATTATTCAAGTTGCAATGAGTCTCAGTGGATGGGCCAGCTGAGGTTCAACTTATATGGGTTTTTGAAGAATGATACAGTTTCTGACATTTTTAGTTTGAAGCTGCTGATAGCTGCTTTTTGGTTCTTGTCAGTGGCCTTTTTGTGAGCATTTTGAAGCCAAAAAATAAGGATTCATTGTTTCCACCAGACTCTGAAACTCTATAAAACCCTAAGATAACAACATTAACAGTGCTTACGTGGGTGGACTCTGATCAGAATTTCAAATTAGCCTCTTAAACCCCACTGACCTGCTAGTGGGTCAGTCATTACAGCCTCATGCAGTGACCCAAACCCACAGAACTTTATTTTAAATTCTAGTGGAGATCCCAAAGTTTCCAAAGATTTCCATTCGATGGAATAGAGCAGCCACAAAAACACACAGAATCTTGTGACAAGCTGATACAAAATATATCTCATAGTGTCAGACAGAGTGGAATAACTGGTTTTAATGACCTTAAACCTGATTGTGGGAAAATGAATGTGGGAAACTGGATGTTAAGGAGTTGGAATTAATTCAGGTGATGAACCTAGACAAATACTTTGGAATTCATCAGTTCAATAATATATTTTTAATAAAACCTGAGCTTAACTGCTCACTTTTTACTATGATTTGTCCCAGTAAATATTATTCCACAAAATGCTGACTGTTACTGACAGATTATGATGTAGAGGGCTGCAGAGATGCACTGTAAACCCAGGTGTCCCTTTTGTAATGTAGATAGAGACAGTGGCGCATGATAACGATGCGGTCAAGCTCACATCCTAATGGGCCGTCATTGTCTCTCAATGAAGCATGCAAAACAGTAGAATTTACAGGGGGGATTGTAAAATGGAGGAATAGGAAACAAGGACAAATCATAGTAAAAAGTGAGCAGTTAGCTCAGGTTTATTAAAATATATTATTGAACTGATGAATTCCAAAGTATTTGTCTAGGTTCATCACCTGAATTAATTCAACTCCTTAACTCAGTTTCCCATTCATTTCCCACAATCGGTTAAAGGTCATTAAAACCAATTATTCCCTCTGTCTGACACTATGGATATATTTATAAACTTGTCACAGATTCTGTGTGTTTTGTGCTCTATTATCGAATGAAATCTTTGGAAACTGGGATCTCCACTAAATTTAAAATAAGTTCTGTGGTTTGGGTCACTGCATGAGGCTGTGACTGACCCACTAGCAGGTCAGTGGGGTTTAGAGCTAATTTGAAATTCTGGTCAGGAGTCCACCACGTAAGCACTGTTAATGTTGTTATCTGGGGTTTATAGGTTTCAGTCTGAGTGGAAACAATGAATCCTTGTTTTTGTCAAAATGCTCACAAAAGGCACTGACAAGAACAAAAGCAGCTATCAGCAGCTTCAAACTAAAAATATCAGAAACTATCATTCTTCAAAACCCATATAAGTTGAACCTCATTATTACATCCACTGAGACTCATTACAACGAATAATGGAAGCTATTCAAGTTGCCAGTCGATAACTGGGCACAATATCATTTGTCTTTATAGATGACAGCTACGTTGATTAATGACTCTACAATGAAAAGAACAAACTCGTAAAAGATGCTATCATTGCAAGTTTTGCGAAACAGGCATGACAGAGCTGGCGATGAGCCGCTCTCTGGCTTTGAGTGCACTGATGTCATTAAGGTGAGCAGAGTCGAGGGCGGTGGCTGAACTCACCGGGTTGTCATGAACTCAAATGGGCCGCTGAAGTCCCCGTAGCCTGCGCCTGTCACGAGCACCCACCGCGCCGTTTCTGATGAGGGTGAGTCCCTTGATGTCAGTGTTCCTTGATGATGTATGATTCAGTATGCTTCATTTGGTCCTGGAAGACGAATAATGGTGACGAGATAAAAGAAATGAGAAAACAATCAGTGCAGTTTTCTTATTGGCTTTCTTATTGTTTCTGTAGAACCACACTTGTCCATGGGACAACTCACCTTCTCGTAGTATGACTTCATATAAGATGACCCCAACCTCTGGTGGCTGCCAGGCCAGTGAGATGGTGTCATGATATCCTTGGCCTGGATGGGAAGTCACTGGAGAGAGGGGCTAGTGAGATGATCACAAAAAGGAGAAAAAAGAAGAAAACAATTTTAGCCCACTGCTTTCTCTCTGTCCTCCATGTTGTTTTCAGCCTTGGAACACTGAGTCTGTTGCGTTGCTCTCCCTAAATCACTCACTGCTCCTGCTGAGAAACTCAGGCAGTGGTGAATACCAAGGCCGATCGCTTCCGTCTTTTCGGACATTTCCGTTCAAGGCGGGGCGTTACGGAGCTGTGTGTGTGCACTGTTGGTTGCCGGAGCTGGAGATGTGCAGCAATGCTGATGGCGCTGGTGGCGCGGTGCAGGCTGTTGGTTGGTATCCATGATCATTCTCTGGCATGTAGCGTCACGTTACAGGCTGACAGGCTGGCACTGCATTTTCAGATGCCTGGGCTACCCGACCATCCACCTCAAGCGAATGAGGCTTACTGCTGCCTCGCTGTGATGTTCAGGCAGTCGGTGGTTTTCGTGAGAAGCTCCAGTGGTGTCTTTATCTCAGGCGCGCCTCTGCCGCGGCTGACCATGTTCAGCGGCAATATCTGCGTTCGGGCCGCTGTGTGAAGGATAAGCGAGATAATGACACGCCGTCCTCCTGAGTGTGCACTGCACAAATCAAACCTCTGTCTTCGAGACTGTGTTTCTTCAAAAACAGGTCGCCTCAATCTTCTAATCAGGTGTGAGTGTAATGTGAAGGCTGCTCATGTGGGTGGTTACGAGCTGATGTGTGGGGGCAGGTGATTCTCAGACAACAACAAAGAGTTGTGTGAACAGACAGAGCAGCGGGTATGAGACGGTGCACGCGGGATTACCGCAGTGAGGAAGTCGCAATGAGGCAACCCGGTCACGGTCGCTGGTGCCTGGTGCCCGCAGGCGACCTCGCTGTCCATGGAACGTTTGAAACAGGCCGTAATCAAAACTGTTCTCGGTGCCCGCGTAACGCTGCACGGGTCCTGAGGTCGATCTTCGGCACTCTGGTGCTTTCCCGGTGTTCTGCTGACGCTGGTCAGACCATCTGCCCTGAGGCCACGGTGGGATGGGTTCGCGGTCGCCGATTATGACGGATTGTCTGCTGGGCGTGTCGTGCTCTTCGCACGGGCCCAGCCAGGGAACCCCTGACCTTCGAGCTGGCGTAACGAAACCATAACAACCGGGGATGTTCAGGCGAGCACAGGTGGCTTGCCCGGCCGTGAATGGTGATGGACGGCGGAGAGGGCGAGAAGGAACAGCGCTGATGAAGTGAATGGAGATGAAGGAGGATCAGGACTGGTGTCGTGGTAAATAGTTGTCATCTGACTGTGCGGTGTTCGGTGGATGGCGATGACCGATCAATCTTACCGGCGGCGAGCACCGGTGTCCTGAACTGACCGGTCTTTCAACTCGAAAAACTGTGATCTCCCAGGTCACGTCCGTCTTTCTCAAGACGAGATATGGTTCAATCTGTTCTGTTGCGTTTTATTTTCCTGGGCAATGAAGATGATTGATTTTCTGGTGGTCCTGGGGTTCTGCGGACGACGACATGTTGCTAAAGTGATCATCGAATATGGGCGTGCAGATGGAGGTCAGGCGGAGAATGAAACGAACTGACCGGCTGGAATGCGTGTTGGCAAACCGTATTGATGCCTGGGCGATGCGGAATGAGCTGTCTGTCACGGTTGAAATGTGTTTCGAACTGCATGCTGGCAGCTGCCTGTGAATGGATGACGAGACGAAAATCTGCGGTTCTGCTGCCTCCTGAGACGTGTGGACTGGCGCTGATTGAGAATGACAAGTGTTGAAATGTGAAGATCTCATTTCAGTGTCGCTCAAAAACTCTTCACGATCTTTCTGGCGCCACGCCACACGTTGTGTTTACAAGACCTCATTACAAACGAAGATAGAGACCACGCAGGTATCGACCTGTCACGGACGGCAAACACCTCGCTACCTGTGCGCCATCCTGATGGTGCGGAAAACTACACGGGATCGAGGGACAGTGACTGACACCAAGCCAGGGAGTCAGAGAGTTCTGGGTGCGTTGGCTGTGATGGGACTTGGGATGTCACTTGGCATCAGTTCCTTGCGCTTGAATTGTGTGTGTGTGTGTGTGTGTGTGTGTGTATGTGTTTGTGTGTATATACTGGTATTTCATTTGAGTACGCTGGGCGTGGCCACAAGGAAGAAGGGAGCCGTCTGAAACCTTGCTTGCTAACTCTGACTAAAATTAAATCACTACAGGACAGAGATGGATGGCTAACACACACTCAACCTTCACATTTCCTTGAGAACCCCCCTGCTGTGTCGGGCTGTGATGTGCATCGTTGACCTCCATAATCATCTGCCTTTCATTCTCTGACTCCTTTTTTCTCCCTCTCTCCCCCTCTCTCTTTCTCTAGGTAAGCCAGTGATGATTATCACAGAGTACATGGAAAATGGATCACTGGATGCATTCCTGAGGGTCAGTCATGCGTCTGTCTGCATACATGTGTGCATGTGTGTGAGCGTGTGATACGACCGTAGCCAGCTGATCCCCTCTTATCTCTGTAATGTCATCCACCAAAATTACAAGCGGTTGTTCACAAACATTTGCCCTAATCTTGATCGACTTAGTGTTTTTCCAACAAGGAAGTCGACAGAGCTTTCACCTCAGTGTTTCCAGGATTTACTACACTTTTGGTTATAGATGACACATGGCTACTTCATACAGTAAATATACATACATTAGAAATATGAGACAATGAAAAAGGAAAATGCAGACACAGTTGTGTTGTGTTCCTGCTGCAGAAACAACTTGTTACACAATGGTAGTAGTAAGGACATCTTGAAGTATTTATGAATGTGTTTATCAACAACTTCTTGATGATGATGCATAACACTTAAGTATACTATAACATAGCTGTAACATACATAATATGTCGTAATTAGTTTTGAGCACAATAATAAACTCATCTGTGACTGTCTCAAATGCTTTATAACACAATGACAAAACAATAAGAATTTGTAAATTAAAAAATGTATTTGCTCACAACTAGGCTAAATTATAACATGTTATATTTATACACTGTTTGTAAATACTAAAAGGGGCTCTTAAAATAATATAATATAGTTGAAATCATATCTGTCCTCATGATTTGTTTATGCGTCATAGCCACTGTATGGATTTGTTCATGTATTTAATCATACTGCTATGTTATAGTGTATTATCAAGCATCCCTCAAAGAATACATAATTAGTGACATATACGTTAATACACACCTAAACTTGCATGTAGCAAAATAAATTTGTTACAAAGTAAGTTGACAAATGACCTTACATTTTTATTACAACTAGTCATAGTGTGCAATGTATGTTTGTTAGAAATGCCAAATAAGGGAGCTGAAAGTAATGAGTTACAGATTTTTAAAAATCCATTAAATCCATTAATCTATTAAATCAGAACAGAAAACACTGATTTAAAACTGAACAGCACTGGGCAACTAACCAGTAAAACCAATGAATCAGTGAAATAGTTGCAGGTGAATGTTAAACACAAGTAAGATTATATAATGAAAGTCTTCTTTTCTGCAGAAGAATGACGGCCGTTTCACAGTCATCCAGCTGGTCGGCATCCTGCGTGGCATCGCATCAGGCATGAAGTACCTGTCAGACATGAGTTACGTTCACCGCGATCTCGCAGCTCGCAACATCCTGGTCAACAGCAACCTGGTGTGCAAGGTGTCGGACTTCGGCATGTCCCGAGTACTGGAGGACGACCCTGAGGCTGCATACACCACCAGGGTGAGTGTGTGTGTATGTGGGCGAAGATGTGACAGTGGTCTGTCTGTGTGTCACCTTACTTGTCGACCTAGTCAGATTTCATTAATAAGCACATCTTTCAATTACAGGGAGGGAAGATCCCCATCCGCTGGACGGCCCCAGAGGCCATTGCCTACAGGAAGTTCACCTCGGCCAGTGATGTGTGGAGCTATGGCATTGTCATGTGGGAGGTGATGTCATACGGCGAGCGACCATACTGGGACATGAGTAACCAAGACGTAAGTCTGGAGCAATGTAATCACATACAATCATAAATAATAAATAGATTGAATTAGTGTGTGATATTTGTGCTCAAACAATAATTCCCAGTTTCATGTGAAATGTCAAATATTTTTAAAAAAATACTTCATCATTTTAACTTGGTTATATAATCAAATTACCTGCAGGGGTGATAAAATGCTGGCAGTATAATCCCTTTTCTCATTACACACTGAATGCACATTTCTAGTGCCACTAATGATGATAAAGAATTTAATTTATGCATAAACAAATGTCTTGTGTAGGTGGCTAAAGTAAGGTGATTAAAATATAAGGGTATAAAATTAGAGGGAAAAAACGATATAGCTGTAGTCAGAAGCAAAGTGACTTACAGCAGCACTAATCTACTGTTTAGGTAATCAAGGCTATTGATGAGGGCTATCGGCTGCCTCCGCCCATGGACTGCCCCGTGGCGCTCCACCAGCTCATGCTGGACTGCTGGCAGAGAGAGAGGGCTGACCGGCCAAAGTTCGGGCAGATCGTCAACATGCTGGACAAACTGATCCGCAACCCCAACACTCTGAAGAGGACTGGGGGAGAGACCGCTGTCAGGTGAGAGGGCAGAACAGAGATACATGCAAAATAGATATGCCTTTAAGATGATCGTAGCTGGCATACATGCTTATCATTCCATGCACATACAAGCATACATATGCAAACAGACACAAAGGTTGTACTGGTTACAGAATGACAGATTTTAGGAAGTACATTCTAGGTCAGGGGTTCCTAACATAGGGGTTGAGTCACCAACAAGGAGTGATAAATATGAGGGATTATTTACCATTAGCAGAGCAGCTGGATAAAAACATATTTTCTGCTACTCAGATAATATATATTATAATATATATATATATAATAATAATATTTATTTTGTATAATTTGTCATTTTTCCTCCATTGCTCCTCAGGCCTGAAGAAGTAAGATATTTTAAAAAAAGAGTATTATATGAAGAAATTTTCACAAAATATTGCTTTGGTCACAAGCATTCGTTTGCTAACATCACATTATTTTATAAATGGATTACATTACTAAGAAATATGAGTATTTTACAATTTTATGTATGTGTAATTTTTAGTTTGTATTAATTAGTGTGATTTTAGCCTGAGTGTATTACAAATTAATCTTAAAATAACACAAAATTAATAAAACCAGAAAGCAGCAATGTGGCCTCCAAATGGTCCAGCTGTCTTGGAAATTATAGAAAAGTTGTGGAATTTCACATTAAGTTCCCACTGACAACCAGCAAATATGTTGCTAACGTGCATAAACACGCATTGACTCATCTACTTAACTCGCAAGCACAAACTATACGCAGCCTTAATACTGTAAAATGTATTACGTACTCAATATTCTGCCTTTCACACCAACACACACACACACACACACACGTACACACACTCTCCTATTCTCTCACTGGTATTTACATTTACCATTAAACATTATCTACCAGCAACATGTGGCTCTTCTCAGCACAAACACCCTCTGTAATGGATTTCTCTGCAAACCAGCTTTAATGGTGCTGTACACTCAGGAATGTAGCTGCTCTAACAACAGAGGGGGAGAATTACGATGTAACGCAGAGTAAAAAACAAACATGACCCTACAGCTCCGGCACCATTACTCTCCGGTGGCTAAACGTGTTAAGAATGACCTACGTGTGTTTACAGACTCAACGTAGACCAGCGGGAGTCTGTTTGAGTTTAATGAGTGTGTGAGCGCATGCAAAAGTGGAGACACACACACACGCTCACCTAATGGGACACAGTCAGAGCAAGAGGGCAGCTCTTGTGGAGTAATTAGCAGAACTGAATCCTGTAAATGCAGCTTTTACAGTTACAAGAGGGAAGGGGAAAGTAGAATGTGTGTGTGGTGTATGTGTGTGAAAAGGGATCGCTATGCACAAGCCTTTTAAAGACTCTGACAACCTGCTCTCACAGTTCAAGTCAACATCCTTTCTAAAAAAAGAGAGAACGCTAAAGAGAGATAGCATGTGAGAGAGTCATCAGAGCGAGACGAGACTGCCACCGACTCAGACCTTCTCCCCATGTAAATGTTTCATGGCCGACAGCACCGCTGCAACACTCAACCGAAAGGAAAGATGTGAAAAAAAAGTGAAAAAAGAGGGAGTTAAATCTGCTGATGAATATCTGAATGTGAGGAGGAACTCCACCAAGTGGTAAAACTCACCTAAGTGTGACCGGGTTGTGTGTTTTCTGTAAAATAAGGTTTAACTAACTGTGTCGGTCACACCAAGGAGGAACTGTGTTTGACTTGGCTGGGGTTTCTGGTAGGACTCACAAAACAGGGACACACAACAGAGCTGAACCTGACAGACCTGTCTATCCCATCAAGGAGGGAAAAGACAGAGAGAAATGTAGCATGGTGCATTTTATGGCTTGTGGGTAGCTCTCTGTCATCACACATGGTGAATGTGTCATGCCCTTCTGATACCACAGTACAGCATCATAGTCATGAATGAGGAAACTAATTCCCATAATGTGATGTAGTTCCCAAGAATCAGTGATGTCCCACACGGTGTAAGAAAGCAGATCATTACCTTCCAAGTCGAAAGCACTTAAACAGAATATAACTTTTATTTTCTCTTTGCACAGACAGTTGCACGCATCATGATTTTGGGCTGAAAAGTGCAGCAGCTTTAAATACTTACTCCAAATACAGAACCAGGCAACGTCTGTGAAACCTATGTTCATGAAATTCATTCTCCAATTCTTTTCTCTCCTCCACCCACAATAGGCCTAACACCACCCTGCTGGAGCCAGGGAGCCCCGAGGCGTCCTCTGCCGTGGGCACAGTGGAGGACTGGCTGCAGGCCATCGGCATGGAGAGATACAGCGACAACTTCACAGCCGCCGGCTACACCACTCCAGAGGCTGTGGTCCACATGACACAAGAGTGAGTAGGAAGGAGAGACTGTGAGAGGAGAAGTGAAAAAAGTAAAAAGAAAAGAAGGAAATAGAAGTTGGCAGACAGCAAAAAACACTCATCTTACAGGAAGTGAATTCTGTGAATGGAGTGGGATAACAACATTTTTAAACTGTATTCGCACTTTACACTCACTTTTCTCACCTAATGTCAGTACAAGGCAAAGATAAACTTATTAAAGGAATAGTTTGACATTTTGGGAAATTTGCTTATTCACTTTCTTAGAGTTAGATGAGAGGATCGATAACACGCTGCCATGTCTTCATCTCAAAATGTAAAGCAGCATTCACCAGCAGTTTATCTTAGCTTAGCATAAAAACAGGAAATTAGGAGACAGCTAGCTTGGCTTTGTCCAAAGGTGAAAAATCTGCCTGGCAGCACAGTTGTATGAGTGAACGTGTATCTCATGTGTTTAATTCATACACAAACAGGAATGTAAAAATGACAGGTTGAGGTTTTTATGGGGAGTTAAGTACTATAAATAGTTCCATCACATACCAAGTTGTTTCTCCCTGCTTCAAATCTTTATCTGAGCTAAGCTATTTTGTTTTGGCTAGCTTCATATTTGGGCTACAGAGCTACTGAGCTTCTCATCTAATTCTCTGCAAGAAAGCATAAACATAATAAGCATAATTATATTTACCATACATTTTAAACAATTATTAGACTATAATCAATCCATGATATCTTTTGTAAAGAATATATGTGTTAAACGTTTCTCAGTCTGTCACTTGTCTGTAATATTTTCATTTTTCACTTATTAAGATTACAGGATTAGGATTGCTGCGTTGGCAAGTGAAATTCCTCACACAGCAGTTAAACTGTCAGGCCAGTTTCCACTGGAAGGCTGTAAAATTCATCATGTGTATCAGGCCTTCATGTGTTTGTTATTGTTGTCCTCGGTCCTAAAAGGCCTCTTTTCCCCATCTTTTTTCAGAGACATGGCTCGCATAGGTATCTCCTCGGCAGCGCACCAGAACAAGATTCTGACCAGCGTCCAGGGAATGCTGTCTCAAATGCAACAGATGCAAGGCAGAATGGTTCCCGTCTGAGAGATTTAAACAAAGAAAAAGGAAAAGGAAGCAAAGCGACTTCGTTTCTTACGAAAAAAATAAAATAAATAACAAAAAAGATTAAATATAAAAAAAGAGACAAATAAACTATGAAGAAATAGTTTACCTCATCCATGCACTTTAAATTGGATCTAAAAGAAAAGAAGACGATGATGAAGACGAAAAAAAGTGGTAAAAATGGCACTTTTAAAAAAAATCTGACCTTTACCTTGCCCTTTTTTTGTTGTTTTGGAGAATGGGGCGCATCTGTCTGCAGCATTTATGGATAGGATGGCTGGAAAAGTGCTTCCGAGAGGCCAATCTGGAGTGCCTTTAAGGGTCTGGAAGGAAAAGCGAGGAAGATGGGAATCATACCTTTCTTTCTCCTCTTGGGCAGAGTGTTGTTTCTGGAACTTTCTTTCTGGAATAATCCGCAGAGCAGATTTTTTTGATTTCCTGTGACTCTGTTTATTGTACATGAATTGTTTCTGTGGGACTCGCAGGCTACCCCAGCCACCATTGTTCTCTCTCAGCTGGATCTGTTTGGTATCTCACAGACAAAATGGAGGATCCTACCCGTCAGATATAAACAGTGAATCTCTGAGAGGTTGAGAGTTGGATTCCGAGGAGAGACGGCGGTGCAGGGAGGGCTTATTTAGAGACGCTTCTTATTGTTTTTTGCTCTGTTCTGGCCTTGTTTTTCTCCCAGAACGCTGTATTTTGTTGCCCTCAGGACGTTGCTGAGAATGTCTTTGATCTTCCAGAGGAGCCTTCCCACTCCCCTGTCTTCCCCAAAATGCTCTCCCACACCTCAGATAAACATACAATTTGGATTCTTCCATTCATCTCCCCATTTGAATCAAAGCTCCCACCCCCCGCTAATGCAGGACTTGCCAACTCTTCCTCATCACTTTTGATGGACAGCTGTTTGGACCAGTTGAATCGCCTTTATAAACTGGATACCAGAATGAAGGAATTTACTGGCAGGATTTATTCGGACAAAAGGATGCAACAAAGGCAATATGGATGCAGAGTAAATCAGAGTCATCAGCATTATCATCGCCAAGAAAATACACTCACCTTTATTCAAACCATCATTAAGGTGAGGATCAATAGAATTGTACTTTTTTGTTACCTAGACTCAGCACAAAAAGCCCTATTAAAACAAAACAAATAATGTTATTGGATTATACCCCCATTTATTACTGCAGTATGCTTCTAATATCAAGTATGTCTAGCCACCAAGAGCTTTATAAGAATCATTAGACCCCCCCTCTCTCATCACTGGCCCCTCAGCTCCAGAAACTGTGTTAATTAACAAGCTGGTCGCGCCACCGCAGGCAGCCAGAGCAGATCAATAGCCACTGGTCTGTGATCAGTCTGCGGTCCTGATGCCGCTGGCATCTTAATGAGAAGAATTAATCAGCCGCTGACTCCCAATCAGCCGAACAGAGCCCACCAGAGCTCGGAAACACTTTCCCCTGAGTGAATATGTTGTCATGGTACCAGGAGGGTCTTAAAAGAGGGTCTTGATTAATTTTAGTATATCAGATACTGTAGATTGTTCTCTCTTTCTGGATAAGCCTTAAACAGATTTTTTTTTTAATTTCTGAATTGACAGTAATAACTTAGTTAACGCGTGCCCAGTTAATACAGCATGGATATAGCTTACTCAGCAAATTCAAGTCTGATCCACTTACATAATCAGTTTACTTATATGCTAACTGAGTGTATGCTCAATGTGTACAAAATTAAAAGAAATAAATGTTGTCAGTTTATTAGATACACCTAGCTAAAAGTAATTTAATATAATGGCTCTGCAATAAATGATCTTTGTGAAGTTTGTAATGTTTGGTTTTTGTTGTTTTGAAAGGTTCAAATTTCATATAATGCATTATATTTTGCAGTATAAAAGAATTTACTACAGGAAATGCTGTACAGGGCTTACATGACAGAAAACCTGTAAAAAATATTTTAAGTTAACAGGCTATAATTTGAGCAGTGTTGAAGATTTTCCAAAGGATTTATTTCAACTGGCATTAGAAAAAAGAATGGTGCATTTGCACAAGCTGTTGAATCTATACATAGAGTAATCAAGATAAACACGCTCATTAAATGTCTATTGTCGTGCTTTTGGTGTGTGCCAGCAAGTCAAGGGCATTTTTCATATATTATGTACACACAACGGCATGTGGTGCACACAAGTTAATACACTGTTGCCACGAAATCCATATTTTCCCCTGTAGGGCGGCCGCTTGCACTCTCTGTATGCCCCGGCTTTGGCACTCGATTTTGTTTAGCGGATGAGTCGAATGTTCCATCGAGCTGGAGCTGGAGAGCAGTATTGTTGGTCAGGACTGGATGCCAAGCTTAAATTGTTTATATTCAAAACCACCATGACTGATGCAGCCTCTCTTTTCCTCCCCCTTCTCTTTCTCCCCAGCTGCTGCCGTCCATCATAAACAGGATCCTGGCCTCGTTCGCCATGACCAGAATTCTTCCTCCTCTTCCTCTTTGTCTTCCTCCTCCTGCTTCCCTCCTCCTCTCCTTGGAGCCTCCTCTGACACCGAGATGACAAATCCATCCCCAAGCGTCTGGGACGTCTGCCGTCACAACACATCAACGTGACTAACTAGCCACTGTTGCTTGTGGCCATCCAGCAATGTACTGGAATTACTATGAATGATTTAACAGCATAAAAAGAGACAATAAGAAGAATGTAATATAATCAAGAAGCCCTGCTCCAGCGGATAATGTACTTTTATTTGGAAAGTTTCATTTTATTTTGTGATTTTTTTTTTGGTTAGATTTTTTTTATTGCTTTGTTCTGTTTGCATGTAAAGTAACAAGCGTTTGATTTGAGCGTGCGAATGTGATGACGTGTGCACGTGTGTGTGTGTCTAGCTGTATGAGTGAAAATGTCTTTGAAGTACTATCAGTAATTGTGTCCGTCTTCATGCCACTGTGGAGGAGGAAGAGGTAATGGAGTTGTATTGTTTTTGATATAAAAAAGAAAAACCCTGGACTTTTTTGCTTTTGTCGTCTACAAAAAAAACAATGTAAGGTGTGTTGCTCCTGTCGTGCAAACTCTACTCAGCAACAGCATTTATTAAACAGCTTTCTGGAATGCAACCCATTTCTTTAAGCCAAGTAGTAACAGCCAGTTTTGCAAATGGACATGACGAGACACAGACATGAGCATCAAACCTCCTGCATAGAAACACATGAAACACAGACGAGAGTTTGGACTCTCCAAGCTCATGACAAATCAAGGAGGAAATGTCGGAACCATCCCTCTGTTGAAGTAGAGGCTGTTTAAAATGACGCACCTGTACACATCAAAGGATCAGAGAAGTGAGGAAAAAGGTGTTTTGAAGAAGGGAAAACTTGGTTATTTTTATTTTTCCACAGCACATCATACAGCTACAGGTTTAACCCAATGGACTATATTCCTTTTGTTCCTTTATCTCTTTAAACTATACTTCTGTGAATGTTTTTGAACTCAGAAGTGATGCTTCATATAATTCAAAAAACACCTCCACCCTTAATACAGCTCAACCGTTCTTTCCTTTTTTGGCGTTGTTTTTTTCGGGGGTTTTATCTATTGAAAAAGGACCTGTTTGGAAATATGCAAGACATGTTGGGAAGGAGAAGGAAACCAGAATGTACTGTAAAATACTTTTTTCCTTTACTTAAATGTCGGAAGATTCGAAAACAACAACAACAACAACAAAAAAAAAAAAACAAACACCAGAGTTAATGTTTGTCATTGTATGCCTTCCGATGCCATATGATCTAGCCATGTAGATCTAACATTCTCTCAATCTTTTTTTGTACTTTTTTTTTTCTTGGACATGATCATGATTTTTTTTTGGCCTTGTTTTTTGTTTTATTTTGTTTTTGTCAAGGAGCTCTAGGTACATGTAACTTATGTCATTTATTTATGTCCTTTTATATCTAGTTTGTAAAATAATAGCCTAAAGTGAAGAAAATAAAGGGGTGCCAAAGTGCATTCTTATTAAAGTAGAAACCATGACAGTCTCCCCTGCCTTCATTCACACACATACGTAAGCATTTGATTCAAAGGCCATCAGCAGTTTCATCAGTTATTGTCATTATGTCTGTAGAGTGTTGATTACCTACACTATTATGCACGGATTACCGCATTATATGATTGCGTATAATGGAGGATTACGTATCAGAAAGAAGAGCGTTGCAGTACATCAAGCAGTTTCTGGGCTCTCGCCTATTTTCACTGTCACTCCCTGTAACTTAAACACACACACAGAATAAGAAAGGCCAGTCTGTTGGCAGTTTGTCCCCTCTGCAGCACATGTTCATCAGATATCATGACTCTGGACTCCAAGACTTGGCCCTCAGCTCGTCTCAGGCCTTGAAGCAGCCGCAAGCGCTGCTCACTTGGTGCAGTGCATGTGTGTGTGGATGCGTGTGTGTGTGTGTGGTTAATCAGAACAACATCTGCTTCCTGCACTCATTTCCAGCAGCGATAAACCACTGATTGTCCTGAGTCTTTGATAAGGGCCTGGGAGAGGCTGGGGAAGAAAGGACAGTTTTAGAAACAGAGCTCAGGCGAACGTTGAGCCAAATGGCGTTTTACACATTTCCTGAGAAATCACCAGCACAAGGCATGCATACATTAAAAGCTCTGAGGTTTGCAGGAGATGTTTATCGGCCTCAGAGGAAAGTGTGCCTCCTTTGCAGATTGCTGGTGTTTTCAGAGGAAGTATTTGGAAGAAGATTAATAAGGCTGGAGAGCTCGATAGTTTTCCCCCAAACCGACGTTTTGTTTTTGATTTTAACATCTTGGTGTAGTATTTGAATATTCAGAAAATTGCAATGAATAAAACATATATATAAAGCATGTATGGGATTATTTTAGCCTATTTATTAACTCTAACTTGAAACAATAGTTGACAAACAACCTGTCTGGGAACCATGGATGTCTGTACAAACGTTTGTGCCAGTCCACCTTGTAGATGTCAAGATATTTACCGAATATGTAAAAACTGACCTGCTGATGGTCTAAGAGGAAAAGTCAGAGGATCTCCAAAGTATTCATAATTTATCCCTAGGGCACCTTGAATATCTGGTCACAAATTTCATGGCCCCTCCATCCAATATTTGTCAAGATTTCTACTGAGGATCACCAGTCAGGATTCATCCTGTGGGGAAAATGAATTTAATAGCAACCAATTTAATTGTTGTTAAGATACTTCAGTATGGACCAAAGGATTGACTGACTGACCTACCAAAGAGAAGAAGAGGTTGTGTTAAGGAAAGTAGACAGACAGGAAAGAAAGACAAAGAAAAGTGCTAAATTCAGCCATGACTGGAAGCAAAAGACAAACTGAGAGGGAAAACCAGACAGGGGAGTTTGAGACTGTAAAGTCACATGTGGAAAAGAAAACTGTCTGTCTGCTAGACTAGGCTAACGCAAGTAAGTCCACTCATGTTGAAAGTCTGAAGATGGCCATGATCCAGTTGGAATGTTGCCTCTTCAATGCTAGAACAAAAATCAGCTTAATCTGACAAACCTGTCAGTTAATCAGGCATTCCAGCCCGTGATCATGAAGAGGCATCACAGATGGTTGAAGTTATTTTATACGGTGAGTGCAACTACCACTGACATGACACAGCAATACGTAACTGAAACACTGTTAA
>BRZM01000015.1:2643746-2655992 GCA_033238685.1 Lates japonicus | reverse complement strand
TAGCCTGGAGTCTACGTCTTGGACTCCTCCAAATCCACAAAGGGTTGAGGAGGCCAAGTGTGGTGGTGATGTGGATCTAGCTGCCATCTCTCCCGGCATGGTGATGGTTAATCAGGTCAACCCCTGCCCTCCTCCCCCCGACTGTTGAGACCAGAGGCATCAGCTCAAGCGGCTGAATTATCACAGGCAATATTCAAAAATTCACCGATAACTGCCTGATGGACAAGATGGACGGACAATATGTATATAGAAAGACAGAGGGAGAAAATTGGAAAGAAAAGTAAACCTGTAGATGAAAGGAGAAGTTGGGGGAAAGCCAGGGTGATTCAATTCAAACTCTTTACAATTGCTCCCTTTTTTAACCTTATTTTATTTAAAAAGTTGGAAGAAAAAAGTAAAAAGAGGGAATGACAGAGTGGAAGAAAGAAAGAAAAGGCACCTTGTGACACAACAGCCATCCATCATCTGCTGGTTTGAGCACAACGGTGAGAAAAAGGAGTCAAGATTAAAGCAGACAGAGAGCTCGGTAATGCTGCTGAGAGTCGGGCTCTGGGATTTTCTCTGTTCAGCACAGCTTTGGCCTTTGGAACGTTGACAGCAATAAGATTCCTATCACTGTTCACATATGGGCTACAACACATGCAAGCCAGCACAGACACACATGCATGCACGCATGCACACACATACACACTAGTTAAACATGTGGACATATATACGTACATGTGCACAAGATCCACAGTCTTAATCCTCAGTTTTCAGCAGGTTGGAGAATGGAATTAAAATAGCACCCTTGCCAGAGGACTGTGGTACAACATCTTGTGATAAGATCTTGAATAGAGAAATACAGTACGAGCTTGTCTGTGTATAACAATTCTTTCATGACTGGCAACAAGGAATATGTGTGTCTGAGTGATAGGAGATAATATGGTTTTGTATTTAACATTAAAAATGTATAACAACTACTACAACGTCAATGCCAGTACAAATACCAACACTAATGCTACTACTGGTTCAGTTTGATTTTATTGTGCCATAAAACACTATACACAAAACAGGCTCTTTAAAATATTTACAATACATAAAACAATGTACACAAATAACCTGAAGAAGAAAAACTGATTCAATAAAGTGGACATGGATACATAAAAAGAAAATAAATAAATAATTGAAGTACATCATAATACAAACACTAAAAAAGTTACAGTAGTTCAGAAATTATTACTACTAATACCACAACAGCTACTATTACTAGTGCTATTACTACGTCTACTACTACTACTACTACTAATAATAATAATAATAATAATAATAATAATTTCATTGCTGATAATAAAAACATTTTTATGTTTATTATTAAATTAAAGATTATATTTTATAATACTAAGAACATTAATAATGCACATTGATAGATAATAATATATGCTGTACAGTAAGGTGCAGGGTTGTCCTTGAATATTCAAGCAGAATTGACTGTACATTGAATATATACTTACTACTATGTATGTACACCTGTGTATACAAATGCTCATCTAGAGCATGTGAAAAATGCAAGCGAACAGCAGACAATATTGCAAAGATTACCAACAAATGACTCTCTGTTATAACAGATGCAAGAGGCAGCCTGCTAACTGCTTCTATGGAGTACAAACTAAGCATAAAGAAGCAGCTTTTAGTTAATATAGTACACTGAGCTCGACAAATCTTCCAGGAGATATTAAAGAGGCACCTCAGAGATTTTACATATGCAATTCAGTTTAATTGTCACAATGACTTCTACTGTGTGAAAAGAGTGATATAATGTCTGCTGTGGCTGTGGAGGAGCTTTCTGAAATTCAGCAAATGACCCTGATGATGTCATCAGGGTTTTCTCAGCTTGGTTTTAAGACTTAACATTTCTAACAGAAAGCCTGAGTTACAGACTGGAAGTGTGGAATTTAAAAGAAGTGGCCATTTAGCTGGCAGAAAAGATCTAATGAAAGATACTATAAAGTTGCATTATGGGAAATGTAAGCCCCAGTGTTTCTGGAACTTGACCCATACTAGGAGCTAAAACTCAGGATATTTGTGTACTCCATTGCCTTTAACTGAATCACAGCATTATGTATCAAGCTTTGAATGTGCTAGATACAGTATACTAAACAAACGTGCCTTTCCATATCAGGTTGAGACTTTCCTCTTGTTAATTTGGTGCCATATTCAAATCAGTCTCTTGGCTCCTGTCTAAAAGTTAGAAGTTGTGCTTTAGCATAAGGCACAACTTGGCAACTACTGGTCGCTCTTAAGCAAAACATTTTGCTTGAGAGATTCCAGCGTGTGGGTACTTCTCCATTTTGATTTAGTTTGGATTCTCCCCGGGTTTCCCAATACAAAAACATGTAGGTCGGATTAACTACGGACTCTAAATAGCCCAGAGCTACAGTATGACCTATCCAGGGTGTTTCCATTCCTGCATGCAGGGATACGCTCCAGCTCCTTAACAGCAATTTAAGAATTCTAGATTAGTGTAAGAAATTATTGAAATTGAATGATTTAATGAAATGGTATTTTCTGCCATATTCTTCTCCTTCTCTGCTATTTACAAATCAACAAAAACTGCAGGACTAGAGATCACACAGAGTGATATAATCGGATGTGAGGCAGAAATGTGTTTTTCAGAAATAACAAAGCTCAGTGTGCATTCTTTGGACAGTGAAAATTGAGTACTCAATAAAGCTGTGTAATACGCGGAAATGGTGGCTGGCTGGTATTTTCTTGCATATTTATTTGCAGTTCTTTCATCCAGCCACGCTCAGCTTGCCTGCTTACATCCTATCTGAGACATCATTCAATCTCTGAACTTCAGCCCCCGCTGTCCCAGCTCCTCCACCCCCCTCTGAGTGAGGGACTCTGGGGTTGGGCCAGGTTCTTCACCCAAACACGACCCCATCAACTGAGCCGCTCTCCACTGGCTAAATGATTGATACTAGCCTTCGCTAACTAGACTCCTGAGTCCAAAAACAACTAAGGCTGACTGGCCAGTCAGCTGCAGCACGTATGTGTGTGTGTGCGCATGTATAATCAGCCCAGGAGACCCAGTAAAAATATGTGTGCAGGAACGAGGCGAGTGTGTTTGTGTGTGTTTGCGAGAAAATGTGCTTGCAGGTATAAAAGTTGAAAATAGCAAGCCTTTTGAGTAGTTAAGGTGTATATATTGGGGGAGTGTGTGTATTTCTTATATGTGTGTGTGTGTTTGTGTTAAGCTTAGCACAACATTGCTTTTTCAGTTTCAAGTTTGCCCTCAAATCCCGAAAGTACATGGACATTACATGAGCTCTTTGGTGTGGGAATATGTGTGTGTGCTTATGAATTTGAATGGTTGGACTTAAATTAAATGAGACCACACAGCATCTACTGATGGAGACAGGGAATGGTCATAATAAGGTTACAGTTAGGCTAATTGAATGAAGTGCTCCATGCTTTGGTTCGCCAGTTAGCCTGCTAGCACCCATGACACTTGTGGTACAGTCCATTAAGCAGCTATAAAGGGCTGATAGCAAACATAGTGTGGGTCAGATAACAAGAAATGTAGAAAAAAAAACAAAACAAACAACAACAAAAAAAACATGGAAATACAAAGACACAAATAATTCCAAGTGACATTAATATGAAACCATGAACTCTACCATTCCCTGAAGAGTTCAAATTTGGTTATCATGAGGATAACCTTTATTTCCAGCTCAGCTCTGTAATCAGTCCTTGTTAACCCTGAGGCTCTGTACCTATTAATAACTATTTTTGCCGTATCTTTACCATCATTACTGCAGGTCGATGGACCTATCTAGGGAACTTATGGCTAGACTATCACCATGGAAACCAAAGTCTTGCCTCCTATTAATTGGCAATTAAACTGGGTCAAGAAACCTTTCTTAACGAATTGCTGAGGTCCAATACCTTCTCGTCCAATGGCCACACTCCAGTCTCATGGGTGTTTGTGATATTACTAAAAGCACAGGAGAATATACAGTGGCTCAGTAGTGAAATGTGAAGACATGGTTTGGATTTTAATGTTTTTTCACATAATGCTCTAGATGAAACCTCACTTTCTGAGAAAATGCTTCTATTAAGGTCAACTGAGTTAAGATAGAGTGTAAGTAGAGATGGTGCAACTGAATAAAGTGGTGCATTTACTGTGTAACTAGATTGTTAGAACATAGCATTTCAACTTACAGACTTGGAATCAGCTGGTGCAACAGACTGCAGCTCAATTTCTTGGATAGCTTGATGGAAAATGGGTCCACAACAGAACGAAACTCTTGACGGCTGATTAAGTGAGTCCATTGTATATTTCTGTTGTCATGTGAAAACCTTGTAACTAAGGCTCTGGTGATTTTCAGGTTTTCACTCCATTTGAAGAATTACATGGTTCCTCTGTGGGTCAAGAACAGTTTATGACCCTCAAGCTGATGAAACACTTTCAGAATCCAAGTTGGATACACTTGACTAAGATAAGCAAGTTTAGCTTATGTTGTTGACAAGTTGACACTTACACATTTTCCATCCAGGAATATGCATACATATCCATTGATCCATCAGTGTGATGGCTTTTGTGCAAAAATATACTTTTTTTTTCCTCAGCCAAGATCCTCTCCTCTCTCCCGCCTCTGTTTATTCTCCCTCTATCTTTCTCTAGTCTAAATAAAGTGTCTGCAGGGGTAACTCAGGCCCTGAAACAGAGGAGATTAACGTGTCCACTGGGGACAACAGTGAGTAGAGAGAGAAAGAGAAGAAGAAAGTGTGCTCGCTGTGTGGAATTCAGTTCACTTAAAAATAGACCCTTGGCTTTTCTCTCTGCAGTTTTAGTTTAGGGGCACAACAGCCCTGTGGTGTAAGAACGACTGTATCTTGACAACCAAACTGTCAATTGGTAACTGTTCTACCATTATTACTAGTATATTCTGTCATTTTTTTCACTTGATTAGTGTCAGTTTGAAAAAATGCCTATTCACAATTTCCCAGAGCCTAAGTTGATGTCCTTAAATTGCTTGTTTTGTCTGACAAACACACTGGAAGTGATCAAATCCTTATTTACTGAAGAAACTGGAACCAAAAAGTGCTTGGTATTTTGCTTGATAAATGACTAACAATTCAAAATATTTCTAATTGATTTATCAACATTTACAGTTTCTTTTAAAGATAACTTTTCTTTTTTAGATCCTTAACTTTCCAGCCAATTCATAGGAGAAATCCTTAAAGTACTATGGAATAAATCATAACAGCTTCTGAGCTTGGGCCTTAACAGTTTCACCTACATGAAAACTGGGATTGGTTACACCAGCAAAGCTTTGACTGACTGTACAGTGAATGTGTTCATGATATTCATAATATCAGAAGTGGACAGTGCTAATCAGATAATGTCTAGTTTGTAACCAGAGTATTAAAATAGCAGTCTCATCCGGAAATACACACATATGACTACATTACCATGTTCATATTTCACTCCTCACATACTCATTGACGCTATCACACTTGTGAGCTAAGCTGCCGTAGATAATGACACTTTCCCCATGCCAGGCGTTAAGAAGTAACTTCAGTAGGAGGGGAGGGGGAGGTGGTTACCTCCAAGCCAAACACTCCAAGCCATCAGAGGAAATCAAACGGGCGGCCTGACAGACAATCCTCCAATTTATTTGGCTCACAGCGTGCTACCGGCGGAAGGCGAAGCTAAAATGGAAACTCAGTAACTGACCTTTAATGTAATACGGCGCCGATGGCTCACCAAAGAAAACCTCTGGAGTAGCGGCTGCTGTGTGACTCTGGATATGTGTATGTGTGTGTGAGAAAGTGTGTGTGTGATGAGTTATGACCAGCTCTCATGTCGGCATTTGGGAAGTTGAGAGCCAAAGCCAGGTGGATTAGGACAACTTGCCTCTGTGAGAATGCTCAGAGCGGGTTTCAGAAAGCATGGGTGAGTGTGTGTGTGTGTGTGTGTGTGTGTAAGAGAACAGAAATACACAACAAAAGCAGACGCATAAAAAGACCGCCCCTAAACAAAAGAAAGCAAAATAAAGTCGGCAAACCACCGGCACAACACGGAAAATAAAACATCTCAAAAAATAAAATGTGACTCAGTCTTACTGAGAAAATCTAACCCAGAAAATCCAAACACAGGCTGCCATGGGAAGAGGCACTAAACTCACAGACACACACTTCTTCTGCTCCTTCATTTACAGGTCGTAACCTTTCTAACCTTTAAAACAGGTGTGTCAGCGAGCCCTTACAGAGTCTTTTTGTGTGCTGGAAACAAATGATACTTGTAAACACTTCTCAATCTCACAAACTGGGACAGGAGGCTAATGGCAATGGAGTGGAAACGAGGTTTCCAGTGGCTGAACTTTTAGGAAGAAAGATTGACCTGAGAACATTCCAGGGGGAAAACACATTCAGAGGAAAAATGACTTCTTTCAAAATGAAATGTATTGATGGTTACCTAATGTAATCCCATGAAATATACTGTAGACTTGCTAAGTGAACATTTCCTGTTGCCTTCGTAATGTAAAAAATAAGAGGAAAAATTGTGTCTGTAATTTCAGTCAAAATACCTCTTTGCTGAAAACATGGTTGAGAAATCCTATTCAACAAGTGAATATGTGAATTAGTATAATGACAAACTCATTTCTAATTGAGCAAACAGAAAAAAGGTCAAGGATCAAAGCAACAGCATGCTAAACATGGCAGTGCTACTAAAGAAATCATAGGATTTAAGTACACAACCAAAAACTACATCCTGACACAGCTGATGATATAATTAGAACACACTATGGAGGACATTAAGTATAAACAAAATGTAGCATTTATACAGTTTTACACGGAAACTTTAAATCCAAAGTGTGTAGAATTTTCAACTTTGCTATCATAAAATAAAGAAATCAGTATACTGTACTCAGGTGCCAGTTTATTAGGTAAACCTAGCTAACACTAATGCAGTCTGAAAAAGGTTTTGACTGTTTGGAACAAAATAACAGAAAGGTCTTTCTGTGTAACGCAATTCAGTTCTACAGCACTACAAACAGCAGCCTCTAAAAAGGACATAACACCTCTCTAAAATAGTTTCAACAAAAACTAAACATTATAACCTTCATGAAGGTAGGATTTATGGCAGGGCTATTTTAATTTTAGCTAGGTCTACTTATTACTGCCATTGCCGTGTGTAGAAAAATATTTTGAAAATAATTCCATGTTAGTATTAGAATTCTACACTTAAAGACTTAAAGTGTTATAAAAAGATATAAGTGCCAATTTATTTCTGTATTGTTTCCTTATTGTAAAAAAATGCTTCAAGCCTTGAACTAAACAAACTGATCGTCTTTGTGGATATGAGCCTGATAGAGAACCACAGACAAAGAAGGAAAGTCACAAAATATTTCTAGAAATGAAAATGTGTTTCGTGTGATTTGTTTGACAGTGATCATCATCCAAATTACACCTTTAATCCTTTGTTGTAATCCAGGGATTGTACAGTTGTTACATGCCATTACATCAGTTTTTCCTCTTATAGAAGAGACACTTCTCTTTCATAGAAAGAGAAAGAAGAAAGAGCTCCAGTCAAAGCTTGTTCCCTTCTTCTCCTTCCAGACAATGAATAGAACTTATTTATTCATCTGTTTATCCTTTCCGAGCAATACATGAATATGTTCATCAAAGCTACCCTAATCCAGTGTTTTGCTCACATGTGTTTTTGTAAGCGTGAGTGATGTTGCATTGGTAAACATTATTATCCAGGGACGAGGTGTAAAATGACAGCGAGACACAGAGAGATGTAAGGAGAGAGAGAGAGAGAGAGAGAGAGAGATGAGGGGACTGCTTAGGGGAGATATCATTTGTGTCAGTCGAAGTGAACACCTATCGATTTACATCCAGCGCTCCTCTGTGCACCACAATGAGACCTCATGCATAATTCATGCTGGATGTATGAAAGAGCCATAAATACAGTCACTCTGCTCGTCAGCATAGCACACTCTCAGCACTTATGGTCACCCAACACGGCTAGTTAGCAGAGGAAGTGGAGAGATGCAGGAAAGAGGGGGAAGAGAAGATGCACTTGAAACAAAGATTAGGATGATATAATGTTCTCCCTCCACTTGCTTGTGTACATTCACATTCAGTGCAGATGCATGCTGGTGCGCCATGTGCGAGTGTGATCTGCCCTTTAATAAAGGTATACCTGCGGGGGGTCCTTGATGACTCCTGGAGAAGTCTTTTGTTTGGAGTTGCACCCCAGAGTCGTGGAGGCGGTCTTCAGCCCGGCCGCCGCTGCTTTGACGACCTGGAGGATTTACATCCCACTCCCTGCAGTAAAACAGCCGCTCGCCTTTCATTCCTTCCAGCCCGCCTTTACGATCTGGAGTGGAAAGGGTGCCTGAGTTATGGGCTTTGTTTGGGACAGAAGAAAAATAAAAATGCTATACAGCCGCACCATGTCAGAGATGTCAAGGAGGATTGTCTGCCTCGCATGTGTGGAGAATTTAGACAGGGCTGACTGGGGGTGGGTGGGTGACGTGGTCATATGTGCAGCTGTGTGTGTTTGCAGCGGGTGCTGTTGCACGCGTGCAGATTTCATCAAAGCGTCATTACATCCAATTAGATCAATGAATAAATCAAGTAAATACAACGCAAGCATACAACTGTGAATCAAATATTGGAGCTGAGAGAGAAACACAGAGGATGGAGTTACTGAAACTGAAGGGAGGGTGCTTGTACACTTTCAAAAAAGAGCAAAGTGTAAAACCGAGGACTCTCCTTTCAACACAATACACACTCTGTTTCCCTCCGCACTGGTGAAACGGGTGCCGTCTAATGACTTGAAATACACACTGCCCCATTTGTCAAAGGAGCGCGTTGCCCTTATACACTTCACTAAATCTCCACACTACTGAGGTCATCACCTCACAACGGCCATCCCTCTCTCGTCATCTATCTGCTCAAGCTCTGCGACTCCCACCCGCCCCCACCCCCCACAGAGTGCGCTTTCTCACACAAATGTACAAAGTAGAACAAACCTTCATTTCAGCCCCGGCTCCTCTCCACCGTAAAGTACCAAACGACTGCTCTGTCCTTGAACGTAAAAGTATTAGGGAGACAGACGAGGTGTAGGAGGAAAAGGAGGAGGAGAGAGAGAAAACAGGTGAAAAGGGCTTTTCAAGCAGTCAACAATGAAAAAGATTTAAGAACATGCTTCACATATTTAAGGTTCAGCCTACTTCTATTCCTCCCCCCAGTAAGAGTAGCTGTGTTGGGACAAGCTGCGTTGTGGCGGGCCTGGGCCAGGCCAGGAGGAGGAGGGTTGGGTTCGGCTGAGGAGAGCCGAGCCAGGCCAGTGAGGCGGAACCCGGGGCCATGTGGGAGGATTGCAGGTCAGTCTGGGTTGTGGGCGGCACCCAGCCAGGCTACAGGAGAGGTTGGGTGGTGGCCAGGCTAGGGGTGAGCAGTGCTCAGCCTTGGGCACAGTGCAGTCGGGCGTGTTCACCCCAGACTGGGAAGGATGGGACATGATCTTGGGCACAAACTGCAGGTCCTTTACCAATCACACAGTTGCCCACACACACAGGGCTTGCTTTGCACTGCAGATCCTTTGAACTAATCCCTTCCTCTTTTTCTCTCTGCCACAGCTGGATCTGCCAGTGCCACCCCCATGGCTCTTTGTTAACTTCAGTGCACTGCAGATAAAGCATACTTTCGCGGCTGAACCGCGGCTTCGCAGATACATCGAGAATACTGGCGGATTATGGGTGTTCATTCAACACTGCTCAGGCTGATCTAACAGTCTGAAACACTGGGTTTCCTGCTTGAGATGATGTACTCAGTAATGTGCCGGTAGAAACCAGCTGCTGGCGTATGGCCCAGGCGCTGGGGCGATATGGATGAACTGGTGAGGTATCGCATTCAGGATGGCCATCAGTACACAAAGACCTCTATCCACCGGGGCATTGAACTAGGCTGAAGTTATTGCGTTGGCGTACAGGAAACTGGGACAGGCTTTGGCGGCCATGCGATGGGTTTAAATCAATGCCAGAATATTTCTGTGAAACGGGAAGGTCTTAATGTGTGGTTTGAGGTGGTGAAATATACATGACAGCAAGTCTAAACAAATAATGCATTATATCTGGGTGCCTAATATTTCTCTTGACCCCAAAGATCAAGGCTGAATCTATTGTGTCAATGCAGAAGGGTGTTTAACTCAGAAAAGACAAGGTTATAGCATTGATCAAAGTCATGCTTAACATCTGGATTACTTGCAGGTCATCAATATTTGGGCGGGGAGAATGCGATACCATGTTGTGAGAGCACTTACTTACAGGTGGCAATAAAAGAGAAACAGATTAGACAGTGGCAGACAGATTATAGGAAATCAGCTTTTTTGAAACTCCTTCTCACCATTTCTCAATGGCTCATTCTCCTCTTTTCTTTCCTTTTTGTAAAATTCATTCATAATTATCAAACAACACATTTCTCACCTCCTGTAGTCCTCAGGATAACAGTGGTTTATTTACTCAGGGAACATTTCTGATGTTTCCTCTCTGTTGATCATCAAAGAAAAAATATCAAACACAGTTCTCTTCCCAGATCTGTTCATTTTGGTTTTATTGCCCAGTCCTGGCCACAGCAGGTCTGACTGCCTGGCAGGCTTCAATATTCTCAAATTTCTATTGGATAATTATTTTTTGGTTCTTGCCTGGTGAGGCTTGGTCATTTTAACTAAGACTTTATAGTGTGTGTGACTATGCCAGATATCTACATACCAGTTCTCATATAGAGACAGTGAATCTCAGTCGGCTAAATTCATTGGCACATTAAAATCTAGGCAGGCTGTGACTGATCGTGGATGAGTTAACCAAAAAGTGGCTCCTATATCAGGTCAGGTTTGTTCAGGCGTTTGGCAGGAGCCAGGAGACATTTCATTGCGGCTGAACCACCCCAAAACAATTGTGTACAGTCAAACTTGGTGGTGGTTCTGTGGCCCTTGCTCCTGTAAAATCGCTTCCAGCTGTGATAATCAGAAATTTAAGTCAACCTAGAATGATGTGTAGAGACTAGATACTTCGTTCGGAATTATAACAACAATAACACCTGAACTAATAAATTTGGGTTTTGTGTGCTCAAACCTTTCCAAACATTGACGAACTGGGTGGAGACCTGGTGGTACAGTCAGATGTGATAATTAGCTCTGTGGCAGGCTTGGCTTTGGTCTCAACACTGGTATTCAAATTCTAATTGCTACTGGATAATTCACATTTCATCCTCTTTTTCAAGACTCTTCCTACTCTGCAGGTAGTAAAAGTGGTTCTACGAAACACTCAGGCAGTTCTTGCTCCTGCTTGATGATTTGGAATATTGGTTCTTCTGGGGACTAGAACCAGAAAAATCAATCTGCATAACCTGCATTACTATTTCTGAGCAACCAGTACCTCATAAATCCTCTTAAGGGTCCTGATTTACCTCTCTGTTTCTCCTTCCTCTTTCTCTCTGCCTCAGCGCACTGAAGAAAAGGAGTCAGCAATAGGTTTCCTTGTGTACGCCTGATCCATTTAACCAACACTGAATTTCCAAGCTCAGGCCTTTACCCTAGGCAGAGTTATAATGTAAAGTGCAATAATATGTAAGTACAATAATAACTTTGGTATTCTGGTTTGCTCACTGACCCAAACTGGATATGAATAAGGCAATAATAATTTCTCTAGCCGACACAATGCCATTGACTCAGTGTTTACCCTGCAGTGGATACCAGATCACCGTTTATCTACGAGGCTCTTTGCTGCTGCTTATATCGGATGACGCCATCTCACACCACGCACAAAACTTTAAGTTATTACATTTTATTGGGTACTCGGGCTTCTGTCAACTGAGACAAAGGTGTCTGGGTGTTTATACATATGTTTTCCCACAGCCCTTATTTATATGTCTGTGACTTTGTTTCAAATCTGTGTTGCCAGGAAATATTTCTCTCAATGCCTCTTTCTCGTCTTTATTTGACTGTCTGTATTTTTCTTATTCTCAGAGTAATTTCCTTGAGCCGACAGAGACTCCTGTATGTACTTTTCCCTGGTGCCAGTTAGTAACTTCGTTGGGCTCAATATGCAGTACACAATGGCCTTCTTTGATAAGGCGCAGTCAGAACAGGAGGCTGAGAAACTGTGCCTCATGAAACTCTGGTTACTAAATAAAGGCCCATAAGCAGCCTTTGGCTCTAGCAGAAACAATGCCTTAATATGC